>JAUOBW010213546.1:0-13525 GCA_032360285.1 Lepidozona retiporosa | reverse complement strand
TGTGTTCTGGAGTTCGAGATCCTCAAACACACAATAAGGTAGATTTTAAAATATAAGCGTATTCTTAACCAGGATAATGGTAGCATTATTTTCACTCTGCTTTATGGCAAGTTTTTCAGCTAGTCGTGATAGAAATTCCAGACATTCCTTACCAATTCAGCCATTAGTACCGAAAACTAAAAGAGGCAAAATGGCCCATGCTCCACTTCAAGGACTCTCTCTCCGTATTCTCTCTTCTTCGATTGCTCATGATATTCGAAAATCAATGACGTCTCTTTGTGCTGGTTTGTATGTGAACTAACATGCGTCACACGTGTGTCAAAAGGTCCAGAAACCCTTGGCTAAACTAACTCTTTTTGTTTGTATTTTAGTTACAGTAAATTAATGATTGTTATAGCCTACTCCTCATACAAAAGATTATTCTCTATATTACAAAGCCTGCGTTCGACTCCTAATATTAGGGTTTTGCTAAATTTATCTATTGCGTTTTATGAAGTCACATGTTTGTGTAATTTTTTTTATATGTAACATATTCATCATTTTGTTTTCTATTCCTGGTATGTTGCTTGCTCTGTATCAGGAGTACTGTCATACTGGGAGCGGAATAGGTCACTGGTGGAGATTTATTATTTGTAATGTTGTTCAATATTGTGTTGGGATTTTATCTATAAGATTATCTATCTAAGACCTGTGTATATGTGAAGGGCTTATAAACAGGTTAGTGAGGTAATTAAACAACGTAAACCCACAAACAACAACACATATTACACAGATGATGTTGAATTGTGTGTTTAAGATACCGTGTACATGATACATGAAAATTTTAAAAGTATGGAGAGCTCTAAAAATTCAAACAAAACTGTTATTAAGTTTTGTTAAGTGAACACTTAAGTTGGGCTCAAATAAAAGAGCATTTAACAAATTATCATAGATTTTTCTAGTGGTTCTCAAGTTATGCAAGTTTTAAGGTTCTTAAAAAGTGTATTTTCTGATGTTACATTTTATTTTCTATATAATCACTATCTACCTGTTGCTGTGTGTGGCCTTACTACTGAATGATTAAACAAGAATATGATATAATATGAGACAACTAGTCACCAAGTGTTTGTGTTTCAGGAGACCTAAGTATAACATTCTTTATTTAGAACAACCCTCAGCATTGGAATCAAACAGACTGGCATGAGAACCATATCTCTTACCATGAGGTGATATATATATATTTTTATTGTGTGCCTTACAGATAATTGATGTAAATTTAATATATCCAATTTCTTGATGTCACATTAAATTTATATGTAAATGTATTTTAATTATTTATCATTGTTTTTAGCAATTTCCTGAGCGATGTCATTATGAAGGGATTCTAGAGGCTAATGGTGTGGCTGTTCCAAACTTTCATTATCTACCCACTTATTTTGGCAATGTGTGTCTACGCTGTCTTCCGGTATGTTATTACATAGTTATTTTCTCTATGAAATAAGTGTATGAAGTTAAAGAACAACTTGTTTTAGTAAAATCTCTGCGAGTATGGTGTATATCAGATGTTTGAAAACGATCCTGACTAACAGGAGAGAAATTCTCGTTTTTGAGTACCAGGCCCCCAAAAATCTAAAAAATACACGAAAAAGTACATTTTTTAAATTTTCTCAAAAAGGGTACTATAATTTTTTAAAAAATTTTGTATGATGTTAGGGGCTCATAAGGGGCTTGTTTTGACCCATATGGACACCTGTCAAAAATTCTCGTTTTTGAGTACCAGGCCCCCAAAAATCGAAAAAATACACAAAAAAGTACATTTTTCAATTTTCTCAAAAAGGGTGCTATAAATTTTTTTAAAATTTTGCATGATGTTAGGGGCTCATAAGGGGCTTCTTTTGACCCATATGGACACATGTCGAAAATTCTTGTTAATTGATGTTTTTGTTGAAAGCTCTTTTAGATGTGCATTGTTAAAGACTTTTAAGCCTTTTTGTTGTTTCCTTAATAAGGTCCGGGGTTCCATTAGTCACTAAGTGCTTGTTGAGTACCAGGTCCCTAAAATTGGAAAAATACACAAAAAAGTAAATTTTTTGAATTTTCTCAAAAAGGTACTATATTTTTACAAAAATTTTTGCATGATTTTAGAGGCTCATAAAGGGCTTCTTTTGACCAATATGCGCACCTGTCGGACATTTCGTTTTTGACTACCAGACCCCAAAATATTACAATTTTCTCAAAAAAAGGTTGCTCTAAATTTTTTAAAAATTTTGCATTATGTTAGGGGCTCATAGGAGGCTTCTTTTGACCCATATGGGCACCTGTATAAAATTCTCCTTTTTGAGTAGCAGGCCCCAAAAATACACAAAATAGTACAATTTTCTCAAGTGATTTTTATGTTGTGTACAAACCTCAAACGCTTCTAGATATCGAAGTTTTAAATTTCCCTTGATAGCGGCTTTTTTCGTGTCATTCTCTGTGTATGACCCCTAAAGAGTCATTTTGAATTTAATTTTGTCACTAATTAACGACTTTAAAGTACATGTATATTAATAATTAATTTTATTTTCTAGGTGCAAGCTAACTGCCCAGACCAATGGACATTCCCAGGTGATAAAGATACTATACAATTATTTACTTGGAAGTTATGACGTACCGTTATAAAGGTACACGTTCAATGATTTACATAGAAGCTATGGCGTACTTTCGTGCCATAATAAAGATACACGTTCAATGATTTACATAGAAGCTTTGGCATACTTCTGTGCCATGATAAAGATACACGTTCAATGATTTACATAGAAGCTATGGTGTACTTACGTTCCGTGATGAAGATACACGTTCAATGATTAACATGGGAATAATTTGGCGTACCACGGTTGTACAATGATTTGTATAGAAGTTATGACTTAACATAACGATTGGCGTACCACGGTTGTACAATGATTTGCATAGAAGTTATGACGTAACAAGAACAACTATTATTTTCTGCCCAGATGATTATTTATAATATAATTAAAATTCAATTTATATTTAAAACTGGTTTCTTAAAAAAATATATGATAAACTCTATATGTTGTTAATGTTCCTAAAAATTAATTTCATTTCCCTAGAATCTCAGGTGTCCGCTACGAAAACCCACCCCTTTGTATTAGTATATGCATATCTACCCTGGAGAAAGAAATTTGGCAGATTGGAAAAAACCTCTAATATTAGCTGATTGGTAAAAACCTCTAAGTTTTGCGATCTTAATCGAAACCACCAAGAACTCTTCCCCTAAGGTGATTTTGGTTCATTTGCAACCTCGGGAAATTGTTAATCGCCTATCAAAGTTGATCTGATTAGAAACTTTTCTGAAAATTACTCTAAGGTTTAGGGTGTCCTGGCAGGAGATTTTTCGAAAAAAAATTATTAGCTGGTCACATCTTGTAGACCTGAGACTACTTCAATCGGATTAATTTTTGCGAGTAAAAAAATATTATTTTCGATCAATTTTCGCGAATTGACGTGTCAGAAAATTTCGTGTGGATTTATTTTCGTGAATGGGTCTTTCGGAAAATTTCGTGTGCATTTATTTTCGCGAGTGCCAGAATTATAAGAAAAAAAACGAATTAGTGTGGGGGGGACAATTGTTATCCCGTGCGAGTCGCCTGTGTAAAGCAATTTCTGGATGGATTTGGATATAAACGAAAAATTCTGTTGGCTAAATTTAAAGGCCTTTTTCTCATAGTTTGGACCCCAAGAATTTGCCACTCTTTTTTCATTTTTTTTTCTCAACTTTCTTTCAAGTTTTTATAACCAACTCACTTTTCGATTTCAGCCTGGAGTTGCTAGAGCCTTTAAGTGGATTTCAGCCTCAAAGTTGCTTATTTTTCTGATATCTGAGACTAAGGTTCTTTTGATAAAAATAACTTTCAAACGATAAAACCTTAGTGTATTTATAAGGCATTCAGGTTTTTTTGCATAAATAATAGGCCGTGTGCTATTGTTGAAAAATGTGGCTAGAAACATGTTTGAAGACAGAAATTTTTTGTTGCAACTTGTTAGTTATCTGACAAAAACGAAAGTTGACACTTTTTAATGGGTACTTAGATATTAGGCATTTTAAATTATGACGTCACTATTACAAAAAAAAAGATTTCGAAGTGATGTTTTTCAGATGGGAAATTTAACGCTGATCACTTTTGTCTAAAAAAACAGTTGTGGAGTTAATAAGCCTTTTTTAAATAGGTCTCGTGACAAAGTGATGTTTTTCTAGATTAAAATTTGACGCTGATCATAATTCGCTTCTACGGCAAACCGTTAAAAAGTTATAACAAGTTGGATTTATTGTGAAATGTTTTTTACCTTTTAATTTTGAAATATTATGGTGTGGCAATATCTATTAACCCTATCAGTAGGGGGCTGCGGAAGCCCCTACTGAATTTTTAACCGGACAAGTCTATTTTTTCTGACTTTTAGTTAAATTTTAAGGCAGTATATCTTCCAAAAAAATTTTTTGTCGGCCGGGTAATTTTGACTTCAATAAATTGCTTTTTATTATATATATTCATAATAATACATTGCATTTTAAATATTCAACCCTTTATCTTCCTATTTCAATTTATGTTTATAACTTTCAAAATGGCCGATATATGACATCAGCAATATGTCACTAAAAGCTCCATATTTAGGGCAATTTCTAATATTTTGACCTGAATCTTGCGAACTGAGTTTTTTGTATTAGCGAGAATCGGTGTACCAAATTCCAGCTCAATCGAATGTCCCAAGCTGGAGTTATTGTCCGAAATGCCGTTTTTCCTAAATTCTTCGCAGGGGGTCCCAGGCCAATTTTAGAGTTTTTGTCAAAATGGTGGACTTTGGACCTAAATATTCGCAATATTTTGCATGGAAAAAATCAAAAATTCTATTTTCCTAATAAGTAAATATATTTATCTCTAAATTGCCATAAACAGAATAAAAAAATATTATCTAAATTAAAATTATTTGAAAATAAACAGTTTTTCACCAAAATATTGCTGACGTCATCGATATTTCCGCCATTATGGCATTTTTCGGATTTTTTTTAAAATGGGTCTTTATATATAGATCTCTCCTGAAAATTTCAACTTCATACCTATAATATACCTTCATACCTAGCTGTCGCAGCCCCCTCCCGGTCGCAAAAAATCTAAAAAAGCCCGGTATTGATAGGGTTAAACAGTTGATTTTGAGGTTTTCCCGTAGAAGCGATCTATGGTCAGAGTCAAATTTAAAAGATATTTGAGCTTAATAGCTTGAGAACCGTTGATTTTTTGAAAGTGATCAGCGCAAAATTTCGCATTAGAATTTGACATATTTTGGCGCAAATTTTTTTTTGGTAATAGTGACGTAATAATTTAAAATGCCTAATATCTCTAATAATAGTAGCATTTTTTTTCTCTTTTTTTTTTAGATTACAACTTACCATCAAAAAAATTCTGTCTTCAAACATGTTGATCGGGATGGAAGAATTAGATATCATAGCACACGGCCTATTATATGAATTAGCTTTTACTATTCTGGGACTTTATAGCCTGGGCCTTGGGCAACGAAAGTCAGTCTGGGGGTTGCTTAGGCAGTTGCTTAATTGTTGGCCAGCCTCTGACCTAATGCGCGGTTCAATTATTTCCTGTACCAACCCCTCCCACCGGGTACGGGTGGGGATTTTACCCGGGGGTGGGGATTCTAATCGAGAATTTTGAATGGGGGTGGGGACAGAAAAAATTATATATTTTCCCAAAATATGCACTTTTATTCTTTTAAATCTCAGTTGCTTATAAAAAAAACGTATAAGGTCTGATGGGAAATATTATTATTTTCACTTTAAGGTTTATAGGAAAAAGATTTATAGTATTTGAGTTTTGTAGGATTTTATTATTTTGTCACTTTTTAAGTGATGTTTTTCTGATCAAAAATATTCTCCTAAACAACTTTTCTGATGACTCAAAATCTGTCTAAAATGCTTAGATTAAAAGTTATGACTGGCCTAAAAACTGGACACTGTTAACACTTAATTTTCCATTTATAATAACAATTTTATTAGAACTTAGCATTATTTAGTTAAATATAAGAACCATCTAAGAACAATATAAGCATTCAATTTTTCCAGATGACATTACCGTAAAATCCCGGATATAATACCATCGTGTACTGCACCGATTTGTAATAATTGTAGCACATAACATTATAATATTTGAAATAAAATAATAAATCATGGATTTTTTTGGTGTACAGATTATTGCTGCTTAGTTTACGGTATATAAGTTACGAAAAAAATAATTAATCAGAGTATGTATTACAATAGCCTATTTAAATAGACGTAGTTTATTAATTTCCGTGTACGCGTTTGTTGTTTCTTCTAAACTACTATGTCGTCCAGCCACGGAAACGGAATATCGGGGGTGGATAAACTAACTTTTAAGCGACTGGCTAGACAGTCTAGTCTACCAAGCTTCACCTCAAATAAATATCTTTCTCTTTTATCCTTTTTATTTCATATTTAATTTCATATTTATTGTATTTAAAACATTTTCCACGCAATAGATAAATTAGAGAGTCTTTTTTATAACTTTTTTATATAAGTTTGTCCAGGAAAGTTGATCTTTCGTACCCCTGTTATTTCTTTTTACTTCGGTAGGAATGAGCAATGGAATTTCTAAATGTTAGTATAGGGAGTTAGCAATAATTCCTGTTAACACCTTCCACATCATGATAATAAATGTTATCGGACGAAAGTTTGAGACAATATTACCTTTCAATATATCTTTGAGGTTTGTATTTCCTGTTGTCATCCAAATGGGGGGACCCCTGATATTATTAATTGATCTAGATATAACGCAATATCTCCGTGAAGTTTATTATATCCTTGTATCCAATATCCATGGACTCCGACTTTCATTTAGAGATTTTATGAATTTGTTTCTTTAGATTCGTTACCGCGTGATTTTAATTTCCTCTTACTTAACAAAACAGTATCTTTAAATACTTCTCTCAACTACTCTGCCTCTTCAGTGCGTTTAACTGCCTTGCTCCAATTATCTCCCCAAAACGATACTTTGAACTACATTTAGTTTTATGTTATCATCTCTATCTACGTCATCTATCATACAATATAGTATATTTTGGTTTGTCTCATATAGTCTGTTTTCTACATATTGGTTATTTCTTTCTTCATATTTCCTAATTTTTGCAGTATTTGAATTATGCGCAGTTCATTCCTTTCCAGTACCCACCTCCGGGCACGGGTGGGGATTCTACCCGGGGTTTTGCCCCAGGGTATGGGGACAGCAAAAATTATCTATTCTCTAAAAATATACACTTTAAAAAATTGGCCCCGGGGTGGAGAATTCTACCCGAGTTTGTGCCTGCTGGGTGAGGATTATACCCAGAAAAATGGTCCCCATCTGCCCGGGGTGCATACAGGAACGAATTGAACGGCGCATTAACTCTTTGTTTTAGTTCCTCTAATATATCCGACATTCATTTATTAAATAACATGGTATTTTATTAATTTATTCTTTTCGGTTTCATTCTTTAGTTTGTTTTCTTTCCAACTAACTATTTTAATTGTCTTTCTTAATAATTGGAATTTGAATGTATATTCTTCTCTTTTACGCTTATACTTTTAGGCTTTTAAATTATATATTACTTGATTGATGGGCAACAACATTTGCACATGCAAGTATCAAAACCTTAACTTGACTAATATTTTCTGCGTGAATCTGTTTTAGAGCCTCATTGACTTTATTTGTATCTTGCAATAGTTTTTTCCTATCTATATTTCTTAGGTTATATAATTATATTGTTTCTATCCTAGTTAAGTTGTTCGTAAATGTTTTGCTCAGGGAGGTGATGAAATTGTTTCCCCAATACCGTTATCTAGTATAGAAGGCATATTTAATAATACACTATTTCCTTCCATCTTTAACATTATCCTTCCAAATCCACGTTACAAATAGCCAGGATGAGATTGGTTTGTTATGATAGAGTTTCCCATCCTCCCGCTGTTTTTATCGTGACACCATCACTAGGAAGATTGTCGACCAAGACTAAAAAAAGTCTCTTGATACAAATTGTAGATGACATCTTAATTAAAAGTGACAAAAGTTCAGCCACTGTTATCATGCTTCTGGATCTTCCTTCCATACTGTTGATCATAATAAATTAATTAAAATATTAGAAAAAGGAATAGGTATCGTTGGTTCGCCACTCAGATGGTATCGGCGTTTATCACTAATCGCACTCAGCAGGTAAAATAGGTAACGTTTACTCTGAGGAAATTAATTTGAAATAAGGTCATTATATAATCATGTCAACGGTACCACATTTAACATCAAGGGATTTGCTGATGATCAACAAGTTTTTGTAATTTCTACCCATTTTTCAAAAAAAGTCTTAATTGATGATATTTAAAATTGCTTTCAATCAATAAAATATCGTTTGGATTTTTATTTTCTGAAGTTGAACTCGGACAAGACAGAGATTGTAGTTTTTTCTCCATCAAATTATTTAAAGGGTAATATTATAATTAGTGGCAAATTCTTAGAACAAAACGGAACTTGTGTTCGATTTGCAAACACCGCGAGTGATACGGTGGGTGGGTAATGGAAAGAATTGAACCGCGCATAACATTGGCGTACTTTTCGATAAATTTTTAACCTTCGAACACCAGGTAAATATAATTGTCTCTACTTGTTTTTAGACTATTAAAAATCTCAGTAAAATTCGGGAATATTTAAGTATGAGAGATCTGAAAGTTCTGGTTTGTTCCCTGGTATTATCAAAACTCGATTATTGCAATTCCTTATTATATGGAATAAATGGAGAATTATTAAAAAAGTTGCAATCAGTTCAAAATGTTACAATGAGACTAATTTTTAGAAAAAGAAAGTTTGACCATATTTCTGAGTCTATTAAAATTACACTGCTTAAAAATTAACGAAAGAATATGCTACAAAATTATAACTTCTGTACATTTTTACTCAAACCACCAACATTTTCCATTGAACTATATCTTGTTACAGTATTGAATGAAAGGACCATGCTATTGTGTATACCTATGACATCTTCTTTATTTGGTAGGGCGATCGTTTTCGTTCATTGGAACAAAAATGTGTAATGCTTTGTCCGTTGATTTCAGGCTTGATTCTTTTTTGTATCGTTCAAAGGTAATAAAAGCCTCTCTTTCTATCCGCCCATTTAGCATAGTTATCCCCACGCTGGATGCCAACACAATATTTTAAATACCATTATTATTATTATAATTTTTATTATTATTAATATTATTGATTTTATTTGATATTTAAAATGTTATATTATATGGCAATAAAACCTTTCACCGCTATATGGAAAACACGCTCGCAAGGATTCGGCCACACGTAAATTCTATTAGAATTAAGAAGTAGACTTCACTTTAGATAACCTTTTTTATAATCATTTTATTGAATCGATTTTAAATTCATATTTGACTAATGATTTCATTGAATTCGGAATGAAACTTGGTATGGAATTTTAGATATTTCTTAGATCTTTGTCTAAAGTTCTGCTAAAATTTTCTTCCAAATATAATACTACATGTCCAACCTATAAATCCAATATATTACGTCATGACAACTGTTTGGTTGTTGTTTGATGTGAACAGCGAAATTTTGATCTTTAAAACGGCTCTTTGCGGCCCAACTCCGTTTTATTTCCCTTTTATTTGGCTGAACCCTTACTTTATTTTCTAGTCCATGGTTTCGTTTAAGTTTCGCAGATTATATTTTTTGTATGTTTTGTGTGTGTTTTATTAAGGACCACAATGGAAATATTGTTTTGGACACACAATTTTTGTGCCTATCCTTGCCACATATAGTTTATGTTTTTAGTTTAAAATATTAACCCCTTACGTGTTGTTGATGGCGTATATATCCGTTTTTTTACCCTAGTGTAAATATACCCTTATTTCTGATACTTCCTGTATGAATTTTGATGCCTCTTCGAATGAATGCCCCTTAGACGGTCAAAAATTAAATTAGCGCCACGGCGCTCTTTCATATAAATACGGTATCCGGTATTTTGAAATCTATTACCTATTAAGGGTTGGTAATTTTTAAAACTGCATACCTGGACGGAGTGAATTTTTAATACCGGGAATTTTTGTTTCGCACCCCGTACGCAGTAAAGCATTTATGTTTCGCACCCTGTAAATGCGAATTAAAACAACCTGAAAATGTTTCGCACCCCGTAAGGGAAAATTAACCTTATTCTGACGGCCATATATTTGAAAAAAATATAAAAGGAAATAAAAATATTTAAAAATAGGTCATATTTTGGGTCCAAAGTACGTTTTCAAAAAACATTAAAGATAATTTTTTAAAAAAACCCTCTAAAATCGACCCAGCAACCCCCTCGAATAATTTTAAAGGCTGGTTTATAGCTCAGAGCAAGCTTCTGTAATTATCTACTTCTCCTGAAAATTTCGGCTAAATATTCATTAGGGTTCAAAAGTTATCAAACTGGACCGCTATAGTAAAAAAAAGCTAACCGGTGAAAAAAAATTCTTTTCAACTTAACCGCTTAAAATTTTAAAAGAGTCAGAAAAAACTTATACCGGTCCAGTTAGTAAAGTAAAGTCTTTGTTTAACGTGGTAAAGCCAGGAAATTGCACAATGTAGGCAATATTTCCACCTGGGTCACGGGTCCGGTAGTGGCTCTATTTAAAGCACCTATTTGCGATACGGCTAAGGTGAAGAAATCGAATAATCGAAATCGAAAAATTATAAATAATTTGTGGCAACAGCTGGTTTCGAACTCAAGACCCCCGCTGTGACAGCTCTAGATTGGTAGATCTAGCCTGCAACGCCCTAAACCACACTACCAGTTAACGTTTAAACGTTAGTGGTGTCGACAAAAATGCGATGAGTATAAAAAGTTCCTTAACGTTTTGCATCAAAATCATCATGGAATTAAAAATGATTAAATTGTCCACTATTTTATTCGTTTTTTTTCTTTAAAATTTTCCAAGTAGGATTTTTCCGATGGGAAATCTAATGCTGCACTTTTTTCGCTTCATGGTCTATACCAAAAAAATAATTTTTCGTGTTCTTTTATATCCAAAACACCCGAATCCACCGAGAAGTTGCTTTACACAGAAGATGCACACGGGATTAAAATTTCCCCCACACAAATAATCTAATCGTGTAAAGAAAAAGCGAGCATACAACCAACGCATCATGGATGTCGAGCATGGTACATTTACTCCATTAATGTTTTCAATTCACGGGAGTAAAAGTACGGAATGTACAATGTTTCACGGAAATCTAGCTGAAAAAATAGCAAGTAATACAGGCGATGAATATTCTAAAGTACTGAATTTAATCAGGGGAAAACTTTCATTTCTCATTTTAAGAGCTGCCCTTCTATTCTAAAAGATATATGCTATCCTACATCCCAAACACAATTGAAAGCGTATGCGGTTGCCGCTAACTATTTTTTTCGATGTGGTAGAGCGTACTTTCAGGTGGAATTATTTTTCCCACACTGTGGGACACAGAGAATAAATAAAATTGCAGATTCGTTACGTAATACATACGACTTAGAAGAGGTAATTGAATATTATTTTAAAAGAGAAACTACATATAAAGCAACAGGGTTATTTTTAAAGGATAATCATGAAACTGAAAGGACTAAGAAGGAATTTAAAACATCATCTTATGCCCGGTTCAGTTTTATCCTGCACCCACCCACCCAGATAGGGATTTACTTGGTGTCGGGACCACTTTTTCGAGTAGAATCCCCACACCATGGGCACAAACTCCGTGTAGAATTCCCCAACCCCGGAGCCAATTTTTATTAGTTATTAAATCTTAACTTATATCAAAATAATTGATTCCAAATATGCATTAAATTGAAAGAGAAGTGCATTTGTCTAATAAGAGCATTTAAATTACAAAAATAATGATTTAAAATAGATACTTGTTGCTGTGCCATCGTCGCCGAGGCAAAATTTCCTGGTAGAATCCCCACCCCGTGGCCAAAACCCGTGCCTGGGGCGGTACAGGAAATAAATGGACTCAAACGGAAAGAAAGAACTCCTGCAGATGAATTTGTGAGGCGAGTTATTGAGAGACAGGTTACAAATTCTAACGTGATTTTAGGGTACCATAGTACATGGCAAAATCTATGGTTGTCGTATGACTTATAGAACCAACAAAAACTGCTGAAAATATTATCGAAATTCAAATCTCAAAAGGTATGACTTTTAACAGTCATGTCTGTAGACTGACTTTCATATTAATTAAAAAGACTTACCGGTGTGATATATGATTGTTACTGACGATGTAAAGATATTGACATATATGTGTTACTTTTAATACGAGTCTGGTTAACACCTCTGGTACTTAACGAACTAACCTTTGAAATATGTTGGTATAAATAGCACGGTTTTTAAAGGGAAAACTCATAGAAAAATTATATATATTATTTTATACATTGATGAATATATAGAAGAAAAATATAAATATTTTAAAGATACAAGATGAGTACAAATCAAGTGTTACGTCACAAAGAATCTTTCGTACGTTTCTTCATATTGTTTTTTTTTTATAAGAAACAGGTTTATAAGTAACTTAGTAATAGATGGTCTAATGTATTTTAAGACACTGTTCAGATAATTTTGTTCAAATATTTTTTTCATAAAATGAAATGGTTTAGTTTTCTATAACAAGCGTAAGCGGAAATAAAAAAGTGTAAATACGGAACTTAAATATAACTTAAATGGCGATGTGTAAAGAGACCATGCGCATTCGAAAAAGCGATCGCCTTTTGCGTTAAATAAATGAATGGAAATCCACCTTTACGGACAATCCATCTACGAACGTGGAGTTGGGTTTTTTTTACTTTAATTTAATCGATCGATAAAATAATTCCCCTTTAAATTTAGAATATTTGGGATAATTTGACCAGATATTCATTTACTTGTTAAGGAGAAATCTGCTAATTTTAATACACTTGAAGTATTCATTAAACAGGATATTATATTCCGTGAACAACAGGATCTCGAAATAGTAAAGAAACAATTCTTATTTTTAATTACTATAGATTAGGTTCGATTAAGTGCGATTAGGTTCGATTAAGTGCGATTTAATATAATGTATAGAATATTATTGACCCTGCAAATCACAAATGTATCGCGACTATTTTTAATAGAGGCCAATAAAAATGCAATTTTAACCTTTAGAATCTGCAGGCCTGCAAAGACTTTCTCAAAGCAACCGCAAATCTCCCACCGAAAAGTTATTAGAGAAATCGTTAAACACCCATGATAAAGGCTACCCAATTCATAGGAATGCTATAACTAAAGAAAACAAAATAGGTAAGTTAAATTAAATAAAGTGTGAATGAACTATATATATGTCATATCAATACCGAAAACATTCATACAGCTTTGGGCTTATTAATTTTGTGAGCTAATTTTTACACTACAACATGGCGTCCTGAGGGTTTGCCCCCCCCATTTAGAGGCATTTCCCCCATCTGGGCTACCCCC
>JAUOBW010213435.1:0-13532 GCA_032360285.1 Lepidozona retiporosa | reverse complement strand
ATCCGAATATAAGCCCAGGGATCCGGGATTTTACGGTATTGCATCATTACATTATCACTTTTTTTTTTATAAGCAGCTAAGCTTATTTACAATTTACAAAATCTTTTAGCGATGTTGATTCTGTAGATCATCTCAATGATGCTGGAAAATTTGATCAAACAATACATAAAAATATCGTAAACTATCACGATAACCTACACTAAATTATGGTTGATACATATTAACTAATACCTATTGTATAATGAAAAATCTCGTTAAAAATCACAGGTCGTACATTTTAATTGATAATATATATTTGAGAAAAACTTTGTATATTAACTCGTTTAGTATTTTATTTGCAAAAAATATGCTTTATTTAACTTAAATAAATAATATTTATAACATTCCAATCTTTTTCGATGTTTGTTTTTCCATTTTAGAACAGTTAAGTAGCAAAATTTTGAGAATATTGTCCACATCGCCCCCCATCGAATAAGATCCCACCCAAATAACCAAAATATTAAATAAACGCAACCACCATCATTGTAAAATGGAGACCTTATTCAGTTTCACTGAATAAAAATAGTTTTTTTTACCACATCAGCAAAGTAGAGGATGCAAAACATCTGATTGGAGAACAAGTGAATTCACATGTACTAATCTTGCAGGGAACAAAATAGGAAAATATAATAATTTTTCTAGATTGTAGAAGAGCTTAAATTCCCTTTCCCCTAAAATAAGCGACCCGCCTCACATCAAAAAATTAAATAAGTGCCCGGGTGCATTAAAGTAATGTAGTTTTCATTTATTTCGACGATAGAAAATCTCATATAAATTTTAATAATAATTGAGATACAGTACAGTAATAGTAAGAACAGTTACATACCCTTGCAAGTAAATCGATAGGGGGCAGGAGGTGGCCCATATTTACACGAATGGTAAGTCCATAGACATCTGTCTAAAGCCTTGCAAAAGTATAGGCGTCTGTTTGAAGCGCATTTCATACAAGAAGCAATCTTTGCAAGAGAACATGCCACGAAGAAATTTCTCTTTGTGCCGATTGGGTGATTTCCTGGTGCTCGGTACTTACAAAAGTTGTCAATACGCACCCCTATATAAAGAAACACACGAAGTTATACTTCTGAAAATCGTTAATATTGAACAAAACATTCAAACGGATAGTCATAACTACTAATTGTTATTTTATTCCCAAAAAACGTGAAGGGATTTCTCAGATCGTTTATGTTGTTATAGTCAAGGTGAGGAAGCAGTATTTTGATGCTTAAATAGTAATATAGAATTTTTTGTCATT
This sequence comes from Lepidozona retiporosa, assembly GCA_032360285.1. Classification (NCBI taxonomy): domain Eukaryota; kingdom Metazoa; phylum Mollusca; class Polyplacophora; order Chitonida; family Ischnochitonidae; genus Lepidozona; species Lepidozona retiporosa. The sequence continues at coordinate 12,241 of JAUOBW010213435.1, read as the reverse complement.
TTTTTTACAATCTATGAAGTCAATATTTATAGTATAAATAGCACTGTAGTAAGTGCTCCGGGATATTTAAAAATCGAGCTATGGTAAAAATAAGAGACACCTCATATCAAGGGTAAACATGGTTTTATTTAAACATGAGACAATCAAGAAATAAAAAAACTTATATATGAATCAATAAACACAAACAAAAATGTCGGATCTAATGAGACAGATGTTGTGTGAAAAAAAAAACAGTTACAATGACAGCCTCAGTCACTACAACCACATATTACATAGGCCACACTATAGAGAGTATACCATTTAATTTAAAACGGCAAATAATCTGCATAATTTTAATGTGAGAATCAGAAAAGATTTTTTTGTTAAAACGATCGGGGGCGATTTGCACCCTCTCTAAAACTTTTTTATTTGTTGATAGAATCCAATGATACTTGATAGGAAGTATATCTGAACTATGATTTAACTTTAAAGAAAACAAATAATGTCACTGTCCGAAATATTGATGACGTCGGAATTCCAATCGTAAAAATTCCAAATAATGACGTCATGTAACTTTATTTCAAATAATATATTCAAAATTGTTGAAATTTGATGTTACCACCTGTCAGATAATGGGCTGTTATGACATCAGATACAAAAAAAAATTATAAATATTTTTCTAGAATAATTTTAGGAAAGTCACCAAATTTCAGCTCATTTGAAATAGGCGTTCTGAAGTTATTGAATACAATGTTCGAGTGGGAGATTCGCCCTTGCGATATGTAGGGTTAACTAAAAAATGACTACATAATCTTTCCTATTAGTGCAATTTTCAAGTAATTAGTTGATACAACGCATGTTTCCAATGCAAATGAATCATCAAATTGATTAAAAAATGACATTAGCATGAAACATTACGTAGTAAACACTACATTCTTGTATCATATCTGGAAATTATATATTTAGACTACATTAGAGATTTACCTTTATTGCATGCAAGGACGTTTTATTATCCCATCCCAGTGGGCACACGACGTCTTTTAGACGTATATAGACGTCTAAAACACGTATACATAAAGACGCACTTTTAAAGACGTCTATTAGACGTCTTTGAGACGCATACAACTTGACGTCTTAATCAAAGACGTTTTTAAACGTTTAAAAGACGCATTTATTAATGCGTCTTTTCAAAAGAGGTCTTTTAGACGTCTTTTTCTATACCTAATATAAACCAGATAGTCAATACGTCTTCTAGACGTCTAAAAGGCGCATTTTATAAATGCGTCTTTTCAAAAGAGGTCTTTTAGACGTCTTTTTCTATACCTAATATAAACCAGATAGCCAATACGTCTTATAGACGTCTAAAAGGCGCATTTTAAAATGCATCTTTTTGTTAAACGTTTTTTAGACGTCCATATAAATGTCAAAGTGAATTACATATAATAAAATACGTTTTTAGACGTTTAAAAGACGCAATTATTAATGCGTCTTCTCAAAAGAGGTCTGTTAGACGTCTTTATATAGACATAATATAAACCAGATACAAATACGTCCTCTATACTTCTAAAAGGCGTTTTCTAAAATGCGTCTTTTTGTTAGACATTTCCTAAACGGCTATATAAATGCCAATATATACGAAAAACGTTTGTAGATGTCTAAAAGACGCATTTATAAATTCGTATTCACAAAAAAAATTTGAAAATATCTTAAATTTACTAAAAAAAATAGTACCCACTAGACACATACAGAAGGTAGAAAGGAATTTAGTGGCCCATTATATACCCATACATCAATCCTTTAAAAGCCCTTTTTATACCAACCTTACACGGGGGTCACAAAGTGCCCTCTGTCGGTTAAATTCTTGTAACTAAAAAAAAACCTAAACCAATACCACCCTCACCAGTCGGAATTCTGACTCAAAATTTTGCCTGGGGTTGGAGATTTTCTAACGATTTGACACCAGATTAAGGCTAAAATAAGTGAAAATGCCCCCAACCCGGGAATTCGCCGCCCTCCTGGGGGAGTAGGTGTCGGAAAGATTTGAACCGTGAATTAGAACCGGAAGCATTTTTCAAAAAAGTTTTTTAAAAGGGTATTTTCTGAAATTTAACCGTTCGTAACTTTTGATCTAGACTTGTACAATTTTGATTTGACGAATATTTTTTTAGACGATAATTTTTGTTGACGAAATTTTTACCGATGATTTTTTTTTAACAACAAATAATTTTCAGTGACGAACTACAAATCGGTATTCTTATTTGGGCAGAATTTTGCATTTTTGTCCTAAAAACTCCTCATAGGGCTATACTGACCATAATTTTGCATTATGTATTCTAGAGGTACTAAATAATGAATTGAATATGTATGTTTGAAATGTGTTTATTTCACTAAATAATAAGATCGGAAGCTGTAAAATTTATAGTCAAGAAACAATAAGTCAGTCAAGAACAATTGATTTTTTATTAAACGATGACCAATCATAACAGATTGACCTAAATAGATCAGTATGTTGTTTTGAAAAAATCTAAAGAAAAACAGCAAAAAATATTTTTTTGTTATTTTGTTTCTTAAATATTAATATATATTCTTAATATAATATTTTTAAAATTTCTTAAAAAACCCCGAATAAAAATTTTGTCGGTAAAAAGTGACACATTTTTTCTTAGTGAAAATTATATATTACCGACGAATTTTTTTAGCGACGAAATTTAATACCGACTATTTTACCGATAAGATACCTTGCGCAATTTGCTATCGAATCGAAACAACTACCATAAGTGCCTAAAATTAAGCATGAACTTATACAAGTACAATGAATAAAATATCACTGCCTCATTGACATGTAAAACATTTAGCCTAAAACGGTTCTAGGTTGATTTTTTAACTAGAACTTTTATTTTTCAATTGTCAAAAAGAGAATAAAAAAATATTAAATAGATTAAAAGTTTTTGACATAAAAGAGTGACGTCATAAAATTTCAGCAATTACAACAATTATTTTTTCAACAACCCACCAAATTTTCAACATAATCAGATAGAGAAATCATATTTTGTGTGTAGTGTTTCTGTGTTACACAATGTGATCTGAATTTAACCCTACAAAGGCTGGGGGCTCCTAGGCCCCAACACCCTTATTTTTCTAAATATCTCAAAGACGATTTTAGATAAAGTTCTGAAATTTATTGAATTTTCCCATAATTTATAGCGAAAATTTTGATTTTTGTACCAAGTTGGGCGTTTAATTACAGGATTCATTGTCATTAAAAATACCCGCAGAAGATTTTATGTCTTCGGGTATTTTTATTTTTCATCATGCCCGCGTAATGTATATTCTCTCATATAGTACAGATTGGAAAACTTTTACCGCTTTTTTGCTGATTCGGCAAAAAAAACGAATTTCAGAAAGCCTGGACTATATTGTAAGAATATTTAATAAAAGATTTCCGAAAATCTCAATAAAATTTTAATAGCTACTACTAAGTAATTCGTAGTTGCTAATCCATAATATAATATATGAGTATGGGTGTGGACTTTAAATACTTTGGTGCGGCAACCCAGGGAACTTATCGTGTCCTGGTATTTTTAACCCCACGTAGTTTTTGATTCTCATAAAGGAAATTTGAGCAATCAGCATACCGTAAAATTCCGAAAATAACCCCCCCTGAATATATGCCCTCCAGAAAATAAGACCCCCCAATTAACTTACAATTTTTCGTCACTGAATGTGTATTTTTACTAAAAACGCTTTTTAAACGTTGTTTTTGGTTGTTTAAAGAAAATTGCAGAAGAATTATTTTTCGTAAATTAAGGTAAACATTGACTTTAAAAAAATTAAATTATCAAAAAAGTCCTTTATAACAATATATAAGCCCTGGGCTTATTTTCGAAATTTTTTTTCGGAATTTTACGGTAGGCCACAGAGCAAAGCGGATTGGCCTACGGTAAAAGCTCTAATAAGCGCCCCCTCTCTTTTAAGCGCCCCTCTCTAATAAGCGCCCCTCCTAAATTACAGTTTTTTAAATAAGCGCCCCTCTCTAATAAGCGCCGCCCCTCCGAACTGAAAGAAACAGTAAACTTTATAACTGAGAAGTAAAGTCTCACTACAAAGTAAATTCTCGTAAAATAAAAATATTTTTGAATAGAAATATGACCAGTTTATCGTAAAACTGATCATAATTACCAAAAATATTGCTATTATCCCACGTTTATATGTGCCTTATAGGAAAATTATTGTTTGACTTTGGCGATTTATTTTATAAGCGCCCCCTTTATTTTAGCGCCCCCTCCAATGAGCGCCCCCTAAAAATCTCTGAAATTTTATAAGCGCCCCGGGCGCTTATTAGAGCTTTTACCGTATGTCTCGTTCTCGTAGGCTAATATACGTAGCCTGAACATATCAAAGTTAAACATATGTTTTAAGCATATGTTTACATTTTACAATAACATATGTTTCTTATGATTAAAAACTATAAGCCGGGGGTTTGTAAATCGTAAATTTAAGAAGTATTGCATATTTTTTGAAATTTACGCAAAAAAAAATAATTAAATTTAAAAGTGATATTTAGATTAAATATTTTATAAATTTAAAACTTTAAAGTAACTATTTAAATACAGTAATAAATTAAGGTTTTAAAGGTTATGAACACCCTGTTTATCCCTCGTACAACTAGCTGTATTTTAAAGCAAGTTATGAAATATTCCGGAGGCTCATATATAATAAATATATTAATTTAAGGATTTAAGCTATAATTTACACATAAATAACTTACATAAATATTAAAAAATTTAATTCCATGTTTTAAGGCTAAAAATTTCAATTTAGATTATTGAAAAATACTTTTAAAGTATAGTTTTAAATAATTGTCAACCCCCGTCTTTTGCGACTATATTACAAAGACGATATAAAATGCAAAGCACGTTTTTATGAAACTAGTTGAAGAAATTTTTCATCGGAGAAGAAGCAAGAAATCAGGTTAGTTTTTTTAGTCAGTAAGTTAATCAATCCAGCAGCAAGACTCATTCATGATTTTGAATCAATATTTATCTTGCTCCATATAAATACAATGACTGAAGTGTTTTTTGGGATACCGGTTCTACTTAGTTGGTTTAAGTATATGGGGCCATCCCATGTTCCGGGTTTGGGGGGTCGAATATGGTCAAACAGTGCCAAACAGGGTCAGACCCCCAAATTACCCTGTGTGAAATGACCCATGTGTGCTCAATCGGGGTCTGGTCGGGGTCTGACACTTAAGAAAGGGTCATATCGGGGTCAGACCCCCACCTGACCCTGCTGTGTGTGCAACAACGGGTCAACAAACATGACAAAGGGTCAGTTCGGGGTCTGACTCTATATCCAGGACATGGGATGTCTCCATTCTATCAACTTGCCACGCAGCCGTTTCACGTGGAAGTGTGATGAATAATCAAAATAGGAGAAGTAAACGTCACTTATTTTTCCATAACAGAGTGAAAAATAGCTTAATTTTAATTCTGTAAATTGAATTTAAATCACAATATTATTGTGTTGTATGATTTATGTTCATAAAAAACCTTCTTAATGTCCATGAATTTTTCATGAATTTTTTAAAAAAATTGAGTGGTCACCCTGAAAAATAGTTTCCAGGATTTATTCGCCGAGTCAACTATGTCGGCAACCGTAACTTTATCCAGTTTTTTGTCCCCCAAACAAAAAAAAACCTTTTAGTCTCTTGAATAAAAACACATTTTGGAAATCTAATCCATCAAAAATACTTATGTTATTAAAAGAATATGTATAATATTATTTTATTTATAATTTCTTTCATTTTTAAGTTTTTAAACATTTGTCCCCCAAACAAATGGTGGCTAAACTTACGTAAACGACATAGTTGACTCCACGAATACTGAGCAAAATCCTATTTTCCAGGGGTTGTGTTTTCAAGTTTGTGTTGAAATTTATGTTTATCGAGAATTCCATACGAAATTATACATATTCCTAGGGGTTTGCTAAATATTTTCCATGGATAATTTTTATTTTATTTTATATTTCACTGAAAATTGGTTTGGTAGATACGTCTATCAGTGCAGGATTGTTCCCAAATGGGGGTCCAACCCCCAATCGGGGTTTTGCCCCTGATCGGGGGTTAAAATGACTCCTGTACATATCTGACTTTGTTCTTTCATATTTACACAGGCAGTCACGTATAATCGGGAGGAATACCGTAATTACGGGAATTTCCACAAAAATGCCTTTACGGTTAAGAAAATTTTTGAAAGGGGAGATTTTCTTTTACTAAAATAAAAATATGGCTTATTTAGAACATTTTTTACCGTGGGAAGTTTCATTTATTGATGGGATTTTGAGTTTTTTTTTGCGGCACTTTTGCAAAAAAAAAATTTTCATTTCTTTCTCTCTTCGAATCAAAACAAAACGGAAGGAAGTGAAATTAAATTTTGATTACCCCAGGTTCTCCAAGAGTAAAAATTCAAATACATCTGGAAATAAAATATTGAGGTTTTGCTCTAGAAATCTGATTTTGACATTGGGCCATTTGTATTAAAAAAAATACCCTGGGTGGAAGACACATTATTTTCAATATAATAATCCTGGTCGGATATCCAGAGATATTTTTAATCTCAGGGGGATATCCATGGATATTGGTGTAAAAATCCCACTCCGACTCGGATATCCATGAGAAAATTGGGTTTCTTGTCGGATATCCATAGAGGGAAACAAACAATTGGGTCGGATATCAAGATTAAAATGAAAAATCCAAGTCGGATATCCACCTTACCGGGTATTTTTGGACCCCCGGCTAAGCCGGCGAGGGTCCTATAAATTCACGTCCATGTGTGCGTCCGTCACGCTCCATATCTCGGAAACCGTTCATTGAAATTTTTTGAAATTTTCGGATTTTCAAAAAAAAATCTCGTTGCCCCAAAAATGACCAAAACGGGTCCATTTTGGGACCTAAAAACACTTTTCAAATTTTCTCAAAAACGGTTCGTTAAATTTTTCTAAAATTTTCCATGAAGTTGGAGGAACATATAGGGCTTATTTTACCCCATATAACCCCCGTCGAAAATTCTCATTTCCGGGCCCAAAAACGGTGAAAAACAGTTTTTTTTAGCCTAAAATCAGCAGTTTTCAAATTCTCATTTTCGGGCCCCAGCAGATCACTAAAAACTTTCAAAAACAGTTTTTTCGCCTAAAATCAACATTTTTCAAATTTTCTCAAAAACAGATCATTAATTTTTTTCTAAATGTTTCCATCAAGTTAGAAAGATATATATTTTGTGTTCCAGCCACAGTCCACTAAACAGGTCTAAAATATTTCTGTTATTTATTAAAATCCGGTGGTCCACTAAATCTTTACTTGTTTTGAATGCAATGGCCCATTAAAATGTAAACATATTTTTAGTACTGCCCCTGGAAAACAACAATGATGGAACCCTTTGAATTGAGGCACATTTTTGCATGGGGTGTACACTCATGTCATCGCCTGTATAATTTTCACTTCCTTAACTTCTGATTTTATGGGCAGCGAGCAGTCTCGCTCCCTAATCCAGTTAATTTTCCAAAAAGCCTTGTCTGAGTTAAAGAGAAGATTCAGATGTAAAAAAGTTTTCGCTGTTAGTCATTGTTAGCATTTTTTTTTATTCTGAACATTTACAGATAGAGAGAGGTGTACTTTAGTGCTCATTCATTTTTAGTTAAGGTATGGATGAAAGGAATAAATCACGACAGCGCAAGTTTAGACGTATCAATGGGACTATGAAAGAATTCATGCAATCGAGTGAGGATGAACATACTTTACACCATTTGGCACAAAATGATGATTATGAGCTATCTGACACTTCTGTTAACTTTGTAGAAAGACAACATACTGATTTAGAACCCTTATTTGATTATGGCTATACTGAAGAGGTTTTGTCAAGTACTGATGATGAAGTTTATATCTCAGACATCGAGGAAAATGTTTCTTTAAATGTAGAACTAGCCAAATGGGCAACAATTCATAAGAATACTCGTGCATGCAATGATGATCTCCTTGAAATCCTTCGTAGGCATGGGCATCCTGAATTGCCTCGAGACTCTAGAACTTTGATGAAAACTCCAAGAAATATTGATGTTGAAAAAAAATGTGGTGGAGAACTTTTATACTTCGGCATAGAATCTTCTCTTAAAAAATGCCTAAATAAAATTAAGAACCTTAATAGCAATGAGATTAAAATAGATGTTAATATAGATGGACTGCCGTTGTTCAAATCCTCTTCTGTTCAACTATGGCCTATACTTGGATTATTTAATTCACAAGTATTTGTAATAGCATTATTCTGTGGTACATCCAAACCAACTTCACTTGATGAATATCTAGAACAATTCATTCAGGACTGTATTAGCTTGACAGAAAATGGTATTGATTATGATGACAAACACTATAATTTCTTTGTAAATGCGTTTATATGTGATGCCCCTGCTAGAGCATATTTAAAGAACATAATGGGACACACAGCTAAACATAGCTGTGAAAGGTGTGAAATTGTTGGTGTGTATTCAAATCATCGAATAATATTCAAGGGGAGTGGATTTGCTCTGAGAATATCTGAAATATTTGACATTCTTGGGTATGCTCGTCATCAAAAAGGATTTTCCCCAATTTTTGCTCTAGGGATAACGTTTGATTCTTTCGTTTTGGATTACATGCATCTCATCTGCCTAGGTGTTGTCAAAAGAATTCTAGTATTTCTAAAACAAGGTCCTCCAGTTTGCAAACTCTCAAATCTCATGATAACAGAAATTTCTAATCGTTTAATTGCACTAAGGAGTTCAATCCCTAGTAACTTTGCACGGAAACCAAGGGGTTTCTCTGACTTAGATAGATGGAAAGCAACTGAATACCGTCAGTTCTTACTTTATACTGGACCGGTAGTTTTAAAAGGTGTCGTGAGCAAAGAATTATATTTGCACTTTCTTTCACTCCATGTGGCTACATCAATTTTGTTAAACTCAAATACATTGTTCAGAGAGCGCTATGTAGATTATGCAAGGCAACTGTTAGAATATTTTGTGGTAAACGCGCACAAGTATTATGGTGATACCTTTTCTGTTTATAACATTCATAGCTTACTTCATATTGCTGATGATGTAAAAAAGTTTAAGGTGTCGTTAAATGATATATCTGCGTTTCCTTTTGAAAATTTTTTACAAACCTTAAAAAAACATGTCCGGAACAGCAACAGTCCTATCTCACAAGTTGCAAAAAGGCAATTTGAACTCGAAAAGTGGCATAATAAATTACCAAATAAAAAAGCCTTTGATATATCTCCCAAACGCTTCAAGGATTCATCTTTTATCACTAAATCTCTACTGTGCATCGTTAAAGATTTAACTGATGAAATAATACCAAGTTATATATGTGATGTGTATAAATTAAAACATTTAGACTCATTTTATACTGAGCCATTAAATTCAAAAGACCTTGGGATATGTTATATTCGTGATATTGAAAGATATAAAAAACATGCCATTGTAAAAAAAAATGAAATTGAAAGAAAGGTTGCTTTATTACCTGTGAAATCTGGCTATGTTTGTATTCCAATGTTGCATGAAATTGGGTACTAGTGCGATAAACTAACCCCTTTGGGTGTGAATGACATATATTTATTATGATTTTTCAATATTGTGTAACATTTGATTACCCAGCCCTCGAAATTAGTAAATCAGTGGCATACATGGTGTCCCCCCCTAAATGATAGGAAACTTTTCTTTTAGAAAGACCATTTTAATAGGGATTTAGAAATTTTTGTGCTGGATGGGGGAGAAATGGGGGGTTTTTAAGAGGATGGGAGAGTGATTTTAGAAAATTAACCTTTCTAAATTTTGTAAATTTAAATGTAATTTTATAAGAATAGTTTAGGCTTAATTTGGTCAAAAAAAATAAGAACAACCTAAGAACAAGGCTTAATATTTTTTCGATGTTTCCTAAGAACAATTATTTCTTGCATTTTCTGTTAAAACAGGGTCTGCGACACCGGAGTCTCTGCCTTATTTACCTTTTTTGCAAAACGTTCCTAATTTTGTGAAAGTTATGGGCTAAACTAAAATTTTGGCACCTTTACTTTACACTTGGCTACCCCACTTTTAAAATCATAGTAGACAGCCCTGGAATATTTGCTTATGGCTTAAAATTTTTAATAAAAATAAGAACAATCTAAGAACATTTTAAGGCTTAAAATTCATTCGAAAAAATAAGAACAACAAGGCTCTGCTTAAGTTGATTTTCTCGGTTCTTATAAAAAAAGTGTATTAGTTCACAATGTCTATTAAAGTAAAAAAAATCATTCTATCTGCTAATTACTCGCCTGTCATTACAGCGCTCGAAATAACAGGTTGGTGGTCAAATACCACCTTAATCATGACGCCATGTACCGCCTACAGCAAGATCTACCTGCTCAGTCAACCTGACCACATGAGATCATTTCAAATTGAAATTCCAAAATAATTTTACTTTCAGACTGGCCTTAGAAGATTGTATGTTTGACGTTGCCGTACCCTAGGTTTTCTTCAGTATAGGTTAGGTTGGTAGGCAAATATTAAATAATATCAAAAAAACAGGATTCTCGAAAATATATCGAAGAAGTTACATAAACTTTTACTATTTTTTAATTTTAAAGGCGGTTACTTTTTTACTATTTTACTGTTTTCTGTTTAAATGGTTATATCTTTACCTATGTTTGTCGAAATAAAACGGGACCTCCGGAATTTGAAAATTTTTAATTTTTAGTTAAAGGTTTTTCAAATCCTACCTGTAGCCCTTCATGTGGCGGTATGGTGGCAGTTTACTTTTGAAAATACCAAATGCTCACAATTGGCCATTTTGGTGGCTGATTCTTACGAACGCGTCCCTATATAAAAAGTTGACAATTTCTTCAAATATCTATTGTATTATTAATTTTTAAAAATCACGAATCAATTTTGAAATTTTAATTGGAGCACTGCAGACGCATCTAATTTTACCATTCAATCATACAGCAATAATAATAATAATAATAATAATAGTAAATAACACAATTTAATGAACAATCACACCATCAGACATGATGTCCGACTAAGTAAGTATGACTCATGTTGGGCATTGTCCGATTAATTGGATATTTGTATTATTTATATTATGTATTTATTTATACTAGAAATATGTTTTTTTGTTTTAAAAAGTAAAATAGATTTCTTTCTATAAAATACAAAATTTTATTCATTGTAAATATGTTCATATTTTATAAAGATTTCTTTAAATATAAAAATATTTTCTTTGTAAATATGTCCCAGGGTATCCCCTAGTCGGTGGGACGGGAGGGATCCCCATCCTCAGAAATAGCATCTAACCTTCGTATAACTAATTAAAGTGTTGTTTTTTTGGACTCCCGGCAGCGCCGACGGAGTCCTATAAAATCACTTATGTCCCTCCGTCCGCTCACTTTCCTCAAGAACCGTCTATTTAATTTTTTCTGAAATTTTTAGTGAAATCATTTGATCATAGTGCGAAACCACTAACAGGCTCAGGGTTTTAAAAAAATTCTCATTTTTCGGTACTGGGCCTAAATTTGACCAAAAAGGGGTGTTTTGGGCCTAAAATTAATGTTTTTGAATTTTTCTCCAAATCCGTCTATTACTTTTTTTAAATTTTGCATGAAGTTACAAAGGACAATTTAATTGAGGGAATCTTTTGACCCATATGGCCACCAACCGAAAATTATTGTTTTTGGTACTGGGCCCTAAACGGGTCAATTTTGACCCAAAAAAGACATCTGACTTTTCTCAAGAAATAATGTCCCGATTTCGCTTAAATTTTGTATGATGATAAAAAAATAATATTTATGATTGTCAATAAATTGAAAAGTTTTCCGTGGGATTAAATTTGCTCGAAAAGGACCTTGGTTATAGTTTCACCCCACCCCCCTTTTAAAAGGGGGGGCTAACGAAAGATCAAAAAGTGCCAAAAGGGGGGGGGCTACCGGATTTTCGATGTTAAGGGGGGGCCTGGGCAAAAAGAGGAGGGGTTGTTTTCAGAGGGGGGGGCTGACATATTTCTGGTTTTCTGAGAAAATTTCTTTATATTTTACATAAAATAATAAAATGAATGTAACATATATAGATGGTACAAATTTGTACATATTTTATACAAATTAAATAAAATGATATAAATATACTATAATTTTAACATAAAATTGCACCTAAATACGCCGATAACGGTAAAAAAGGGGGGGGGCTGACAAAATTTCAA
>JAUOBW010213434.1:0-23170 GCA_032360285.1 Lepidozona retiporosa | reverse complement strand
ACAGTTAAGCCGCTGATTCTGCGAAAATCTATAGCATGTAACACTGCTTTCATATATCCGATTGTTCCAGAATAACCGACTTTCCATTCGTCTTGTAAATAAGTAATAAAGTCACATAAAAAATTTACTGACCCCAGGCAGAAATCCAATATTGCTGTTGGAATATCCCATGTTGCATCTACATCACTGCAGGCAAATTTCAGAAATTTCATGACTTTACATACGATTTGACTAGCTTGCGATGCACTCTTACCGCTACCTCCGGGACTTTTAAGCCAAGTATCAAACGTGCGAGCGATGCTGCATGTAATTAAAAACTTTGGCATCTTTGACGTTGTAGACCTTTTTGTTCTTTTAATTTTTAAAATTTTCATAGCATGCTCGGGCAATACATCTGCTAACTCTGGCTTTTCAGAAAAATAATAGTACCAACCATGTTTTGTATACACATGCTTACGGCAACCCCGTTGAGAAAGAAAGCCATCGGTTTCGCAGTTCAATACTGGGCAATGATATATATTCTTTTCGTCGGGAAACAGTTTCAGTCTACGTGGTTTTGGGGACGCCCCCTTTGCATTTTTCCAATATGGCTTTGATAGGATTTTTTTTTCCATTGTTTTAAAAGTGTGTGTGTGTGTGTTCCACGATTTATAACTACACAATGGTTTAAACTAAAACGATCCTTTTTATATAGGTCCTATAATGATCAGATAATTACATTACACTTATAAAGTTAAGTTTAAAATTTGTAGAATTTAAACAATACTCTTCCAATTATATTTTAATTGAGTATACTCGTCATTACAATAGTGGAACACTCCATAGGATTGTTTTGTTCCGATTTTATAAGAGAATCTACTGTATAACACTCTACGGTGGACCGCTTTTAATTCCTTAATAGAACTGTACGTTCACGTTTAATATTTGATAGTAAAATTTCTCGTAAAGGAACTGTGTGTAACAAATTTATCAGTCCCTTGTCAAATACACGGAGGTAAGAATATATATTATTACAAATATATTGCATATTTACTAATAAAATAACGGAATATATTAAATTCATGTGCTAATAACAATAACAATAACAATAACCGTAGCATAAAAAACGGTTCCTAATTATTATCTTTCATAATAATATTTTTATGAAATCTGCTAATTAATTGGATTATATATATAGTGTTTTAATTAACTCAGGTAGTTAGCTGATTATATATAGAGTTTAATTGGATTTACTATATACTACAATATATATTAAATTTATAACTGCCTCAGATACAGATAAAGTAAACTATAAGTTTTAAATTCGTTTGCCCATGTTTAGCTACCAACCCCGGGGAGTTTTTTGAAATTTGTTTTTTGTTTGGAATAATAATATAGGTTTATATGTACTATATATTATATTAGAAATGTTTATATGTTTCAATTGATTTGACCATAATTAGCTCATAAACCATCTCCCCCGGGTCGGAGCTTGCATAATATTTGACAAATAACTATCAAATTAATTCTAGATTAGTTTGAGGGTATATATTTTGATTACATTAAAAAGTATACGTATAAATTGAGTTTTCAGGTGTTGTGTGTGTCTGTATTTGGCTACCCCTCCCGGGGGTTGAGATTTTTAACTTTAAAATGGGAAATTATTTTTAAATATACGAAGATTTATTTAAGTAGACTACTTATAGTTACTTTCATTATAATGTCTTTATTTTTTAGACAATGTTTATCTCTCCATGCCCCCACCCCCGGGGCCGAGTGTTTTAAATTTTCAATATAAAATTATTTTAATGTATTTTTTACTTAACACGTATAGTATGTAATCTATAAATTATATACTGTTATTAGGAATGAAACTGTTAGAAAATTATATCATATGATTTTGCTATGATTAAAAAAATATAATACAAAAATGATTTTATTTTAACTTGTTAGGCAATCCGCTCTCTGTTTCAAGATAATCAACTGTATTAAATAATTATTATCTGATAAACAACTTATCCCCAAACTAAGCTAAAAAACAAAATTATCTTGTAGAATTCCAACCCCGGTATCACAACTTCGTGTAGAACCCCTGCTGGGAGTGGGGAGTGGGAGCAGGAAAGAATTGAACTTTGCATTAAGTTCATAAAACAAATTAACTTACTTTAAGAATAATTATCTTGTTTTTATTTTCCTTACGTTAAGTTGAAACATGGTAAATAAATTATCCTAAAAATAAACTCAAAAAGTTAGAACCAGATAATTTTACTCAAAATAATACCAGTATCTTAAAACAGGGTTTTTTTATTAATTATAAGTTAATATAAGATAAAAAACTTACAATAAGTAAATAATTTTTGTAGTATGATTCTAAACACTGAGTATTGAGAAACATAAATTGTTGTGATATTAATTATCCTTGGGTTCAGTGATTGAAATTGTAAAATTGTGTTATTAAATTGTAACGTTGTGGTCATACAATGGTTTGAATAATGGTTTCAATAATAAGCGAAATATACTTGAGTATATAAGTGTTCAAAATTTTTTAAAACATTTCACAATAAAATGCTGTAGGAAGCAAAACAATTTATAATTTTTTATTTAAAAATTATTTATTTGTGGAAACAAGACATTATTTACTAACTTCTCACCTAATATCAAATTTCTATATATATATGTACAGTGATAAATTAATCAGGGGCTTGTGTAATTAAACCCGCCCCATATGAAATGGCAGTTTAAAAAAGCCCGTAGAAAACAGTTAAATCTTGTGATTTATACTGATTAAAACTCTTAATTTCATGATTTTGAAATTTTAAGTAAGTTTGTCATGTTTGAATATTCGCAGAAATAAAGTTCCCTATGTCATAAACTTATTTGAATAGATTTGATTAAATTTATATTTTCTTCGTCCTCGGGCTATCTGTTTTAATTTTATTTATCATATAAACCTAATTTTTATGATTACCCCACCCCCTATTACCTATAAGATTTTTATTGTAGAAATATGTTGCAAAATATGATTTCTTTACTTGAAATTAATTCTTATGATTATCCGCCCCCGTGTTATCTATAGGAATTTTAGGGTAGAAATATGATGCAAAATATAATTTCCTTATTTTAGGTATAATTTCTATAATTTTAACTTGTTATGTATAAAAATATTACTTTTGTGATAATATACTTATATTAAGAATAATTATCTTATTTTAAGATAATTTCAAGTAATGCGAACCCTGTGAAAGGTCATATAAGCAATTATATGTAACGATAAGGTGTATGAAAGCAATAAATTGCTTGTTGGAAACCAAAATATTTGGGTTATATCATATACAACTGTTATTTCTGTCATGAATATAATATCTGCCTAAAAATTATTTATTCCATCATTCACAGAAAACAAGAAAAATTTGATACATTCATAGTTAAGTGATAACTTGTTTTAATTAAATTTATTTGAGTAGACTGAGAAGCTGTTTTTACATTTAATATATGAATTTTTATGATTACCCCTCCCCTCTTGGGCCCCCTCCCTCCCCTCCGGTTATCTACATGAGTTTTATTTTAGACATGTATTGCAAAATATGATTTCCGTACTTGAAATTAATTTTTCTGATTATCCGCCCGTTAACTATAAGATTTGTATGTAGAGATATAATGCAAAATATGATTTCATTATTTTACTTATATTTTCTATCATTTTAAATTGTTATGAATAAAAACATTTATATTATCATAATCTACTTATTTTAAGAATAATTATCTTATTTTAAATAATGTGAACCATGTGACAAGAAAAGACATATAAGTAAATATATGTAAATATAAGGTGTACGAAAGCAATAAATTGCTTGTTGGTAAGCCAAAATATTTGGAATTTAATATACAACCGTGATTAAATTTTTATACCAGAGTCTTGAAATGCCCCCACTCCATACCCCGGGGCAAAATGATCTTGTAGAATTCCAACCCCGGTTTAAAAACCTCGTGTACAATCGCCACCGCTGCTGGGAGTGGGGAGTGGGGGCAGTAAAGAATTGAACTGCACATTATGTTCCTACAACAAATTAACTTACTTTAAGAATAATTATCTTGTTTGTATTTTCCTTAGGTTAAGTTTAAACATGGTAAATAAATTATCCTAAAATTAAACTCAAAAAGTTAGTAGCAGATAATTTTACTTAAAATAATATCAGTATCTTAAAACAGGTTTGTTTTTATTCATTATAAGATAATATAAGATAAAAAAACTTACAATAAGTAAATAATTTTTGTAGTATGATTCTAAACACTGAGTATTGAGAAACATAAATTGTTGTGATATTAATTATCCTTGGGTTGACTGATTGAAACTCTAAGATTGTGTTATTGAATTGTAACGCAGTGTAATAAGAATAATAAGCGAAATATACTTGACTAAGTATAAAATTTAACTACATCAAGAGTTTTTGATTGATTTTACATGAATAATCCCGTACCAGGGTAATGTGTTTGTATTTCATTATCATTATTAAATCCTGCTATTGCGAATGAATACGCAAGTATGGTGTAAAATTCGATTGTTTCGGCCATGAATATCTAACATTCCCAACCCCTGGGGTTGTTGCTTGCGTAAGTAAAGTATATAAGTGTTCAAAATTTTTAACAATAAAATGCTGTAAGAAGCAAAACAAATTTTTTTAATAAAATTCATTTATTTGTGTAAACAAGACATTATTTACTAAGTTCTCACCTAATATCAAATTTTTATCTATATATACAGTGATAAATTAACCAGGGGCGGGTGTAATTATACCCGCCCCATGTTAAATGGCAGTTTAAAAAATCCCGTAGAAAACATAGTGAAATCCTGTGATATATATTGATTAAAATTCTTAATTTCATGAGTTTGAAATTTTAAGTAAGTTTGTGAGTATAGTTTGAATATTCGCAGCAATAAAGTTGCCTTTGTCATAAATTTATTTGAATAGATTCGATTAAATTTATATTTTCTTCGTCCTCGGGCTATCTGTTTTAATATTATATATCATATAAACGTAATTTTCATGATTATCCCCCCCTGTTATCTATAGGAATTTTAAGGTAGAAATATGTTGCAAAATATGATTTCCTTATTTTAGGTATAATTTCTAAAATTTTAACTTGTTATGTATAAAAACATTACTTTTATGATAATATACTTATTTTAAGAATAATTATCTTATTTTAAGATAATTTCAAGTAATGCGAACCCTGTAACATGAAAGGTCATATAAGCAATTATATGTAAAGATAAGGTTTTTAATTGCTTGTTGGCAAAACAAAATATTTGGGATTTAATATACAACCGTGATTTTTGTTTATTGAATAAATATAAAATATATGTTTCTTATAAATACCGTGGTTTCTTATAATGTATTGATTATTATTCCTTTTAAGCCCAAATATATTTTAACATACAAAAATAATCCGCTAATATAATTTAGAACACATTTTAGTTTCCTGAATGTGCGAAATCAGTATCCTGAACATTTGTACTCGTCTATTATTACTTGTATACACATCAGCCTTTTGATTGGCTTAGAAATTCACCCTTTCGCATACGCGATTTTAATTGGCTAATGCAACATTTTTATAATATACGGGCAACTTTTTAAAAACTCAGTGAGTTCAGATGGCAGATAGTGGCAGATAACTACAGATTAAGGCAGATAAGGATCTAAAAAGACAGATAAGAAATCATTTTCGCAGATAAGGGGTAAAAGTGTAATTATCTACTATTTATTTGTTTTCTTGCTATGTACCTTTTTTCTACACATCTAATTACAACTTATTAATTAAAACCAATGAATGTAATTAAATAAAGTGGCTCTCAAGGGAATTCCGATATTTTAGTAAACAAAAGGTGGTACTAGAATACAGTATTGTCATTGTATCGAAGGGAAAATAAGTTAACAAAAATAAATTGATTAAAAATATGGCTCTTTTTTTCTTCGTTACATTATGCTTATGAGTAGATCATTTATCTGTTTAATTTTTCTCCTATTTAAAAGTAGCATATTATTCAAAATGGTAGAGAGATATTTATAATAACCCAGTCTTAATAATTTCATTTCTTTATATAGGGCATATTGTATCATATAGTAATGCACGGTTAAATTATTTTGGTACCCCATACACCCTAGACAATAGTTGGATTCTATCCGAAATTTTTGCACCGGGATAGGGGATGGGAACAGCACAAATTTTCTATGCTCTCAAAATATGACTTCCTATTTTCCTTATTCCTTAAATCATTATTTTTAGTGTTATAATATTATTTTAATGCATGTGCACTTCTCTTATTTAAATTTGATGCATATAAGCCGCAGCTTGGGAATTCTATCAGCAGATTTGGCTCCAGGGGTGGGTAATCTCCTTCCGAAAATTGCCCTACTCTTTGGAAATCCGCATTTGTTTGGGGAGGGCTGCGTACCGGAAAGAATTGAACGACGGATAATAATAAATTAAATATCATTACAATTGAATTTTGACTTTTCAGTGCATTAATACGTTAACACAACATGGAATCGGCACCTTTACCAGAAATGAGGAAACCAGTCAAATATGCTGCACCGTCAAACAACTTGAATTCAAAAAAGATTAAAAATTGCTTGGAGGCGTTTTTAATTTATCCAATCACACAGATCTGCCAGGTAACAAGTTATTTAAAATCTGAAACTAATAATTAATTTGCGGAATTAATAATTAAAGGCTTGCGAAAGCAAGTAGGTCGCTATTTGGCAAGCCAAAATTATAGGCTGCCTATATTAAGGTGCCGAATAAACGCGCATGGAAATCAAATTATTTAATTAGGTTTTTTTAATAGGGTGTGCACCGAGGGTTTTGCACTACCAAAATACACTCTGTTTCATATTTGGTTATCGCGTTTTTCGATTTTTGGCTGACAGAAAGTACTTAATACTTTATCTTGGGTAATTACTTTGTGCTCTCCGGGAGTATAAACCCCATTGTGTGCGCTCTTGGTAAATATGCGACCGCGACGAAAGACGCGCTGCGCGAATTTTCTTTCCTTTCGCATTAAATAGTTATGTCTTATCTAATAAAATTTTATCATGATAAATCACCCGCACATGGTACAAGCACTATCCACAGAGGTCCATGAAAAACCCATAATAAATCTAGAAAATCCTAAAAAATGCACAAATGTAATTTATGGGCCCATAATTTGTCAAATAACATACGTTTAGTGATTTTTATTGTCCTTGTTGTGGATTTTTACTATATTAGGTGTTATTTTGGTAATTCAGCACTTTTTTACATCAAAGTAATTTCAGTGATAACTCACGAAACGAAAAAAAAATGTAATTTTATATATTGTTATTTAGGTGGTCTCTGTGCGTTGCATATTTTCGAGCAGTGATCCTGTATGTATTTATCGACAGTTGGCAGGGAGAAGAAGGCAGATCGAATTAGCCATTATGGAATGGGAGCAGGTGAACATTTTCTTCATATACTTCTAGGATAAAATTAAATTAGGTGGAAGTATAATGTGAAAAAGGTTACTTTACAAACTTAGCAACCTTGTCTTAATAATAGTATGCGATGTGCGATTAATTCTAAAAACCACCGCCACGGCAAGATTACGGAATCCTACCTGGGTTTTTGGCGCGTGGAGATTATACCCAATAGTTATACCCCAGGGTAGGGGTTTTGACTATCGAACATTTTATAATCCCAAAATATATGTATTTTTTTTTAATGATATTTATTGTGTTGATCTTTTTATACAAATTCATGATTTCTTTTTGTTTTTTAATTTTTATACAATTATATAATCGATTTTATTCGTTGTTGACCGTGAAATTTGGATATATGTTATATTGTAATTTTTGTAGGCTGTAGGTTCTTATAAATTCAGTTCTTATATATTTCCAACTCAGTGTTTTGAGATAGCAGATAATGGCAGATAACTAAAGATAACGACAGATAAGGAGCTTAGTAGGACAGATAAGGGAAATATTTGACAGATAAGGTTAAAAATAGAATTATGAGGTAATGGTCTGAAATAAGATGACGTAACATTATTATTTCCAGCCCTTATCTGCCAAATCCTTCTCTTATCTGTCATACTAAGCTCCTTATCTGTCGTTATCGTTAGTTATCTGCCATTATCTGCTATCTCAGAACTCTGAGTTGGAATTTTTTACACATAGAATGCATAAGAGCCAATATTCAATTAATTTATATATAAAGGGGAGCCAATCTGAATCAAGTTTTTTTAACATGTTCTATTTTTTTACCAAATAAACCACCGAGTAAAACATTATATTATAGGTAGTCTTCTTAACTTCTGCAGTTACGGGGATAAAGAAACCGCAGAAAAAGAAGTCTGAAGAGGGAGCCGTGAATGAAATGGAGGAAGATGAAGAGGAAGACACCGAGCCCTTTCGCCCAGGTATTGCCCTTTGGGTTGCAGTTGGTGGCGTGAACGCAAAGGTTAATGCCTTACAAAATCACATACAAAAGATACTGTTCAAATGCGGGTTCGACACGTATACGTGCAAGGTTAATATTTATGTCTTTAAACTAACTTACTACTGTTTCCTCTTACTTACTTACTTACTTCATATTTACTTAAAGTTGATTAAAATTAATCAATGATCTATAATGATAAAGTTTACTTTGAATGGTTGTACTGATAAATTATTGTGATGGTAAAGATTTTCGTCTATTCAGAAATTTAAAACTATGATGCGCGGTTTAATTCTTGCCCGTACCCTTACCATCGGGCACGGGCGGGAATTCTACCCGGGGTTTGGCTCTTTTAGTGGGGTTTCTAACAGTAATTTTTGCCCTGGGGTTGGAGAGTGGGGACAACAAAAACTTTCGTTTTCTCTCAAAAATTATATTTTATTTTTTAAAATATTGTTTTTGCTTATTTAATGTTAATTTGATATAAATGCACTAGTTCTCTACAATTTTAATGCATGTGGGTAAAATTTATCTGCATAAAACTAAAAAAAAAGTAATCAAAGTTGGCCCAGATGTGGTGAGTTCTAACACCAGAGTTGACCCAAGTGGTGGGAATTTTACCTCCAGAATTGCCATGTGCTCCGTGGGGGATGGTTTGTACCAGAAACAATTGGACCGCGCATGATATGTAGAGAAGTGATAACGAATTTAAGACGAAATACTGCTAATTAATTATAGTTCGCCATTCTCCGAAATATAAACTTAAGATGTTATTATAGTTAGGGATAAATTTAAGCCGATTGTAGCTGTTTTTATGTACTATACAGCTTTTATTTTTTAATTACAGCCAATTCTCTCACGAGGAAGATCCTCTAAAGAAGAACAAGCGCTCAACACATTGTCAATGGTTGTGAAAGACCATAAATGGGACTACGCGGTTGAATTATGTGAAGTTAGTTTATATGTTATTATATGGAAAATATGATTATTCACTAGGTTCGATAATTTACACGGTACACAACAATTTACTTTCTTAATTGGGTCTTTTTCGTCTCGCGAGATAGCATTTTTAAATTGTATTCACTTTATTAGGCTTATTTTTAGACATTTGAATTATTGTTCAAATGGATCTAAATACCATTGTTGTTTACCTCTGCCATTTATGTCTTATGTTTTATTACGAATGATAAACGCAAAATATTTTCCATCGTAATTTAAAAAAATACTAACTAAAAATACGGCTAATCTTTGTTTAATTTGAGGTGGATTTGTCCACCTTACGAGGACTGACAAAATAAAATTGTAACAGATATGTTTATTATCAATATTTATTAACGTATAATCCACGATACTACTGGGGAATATAACAATTGAAATTGTCTTAAATGCGTTTCAGTGTTTAAACTAAGTCTTAAGTTCAAGAAAATCCAGTAATAACATTCGTTATACATTTTAACAGAGAAAATTGTCTAGACTTCCAATCGACAATACATTCCAATTTTATTTATGTAGAAATCAACGAGGTACTTCTTGCAGGACACCGTGAGCATGTTCGACTTGGAGACCCCTGCAAAAAACAAAGAGCCGGAATTTGGTTTCGAGGTCGTTCGGTTCACGGTGACAGAAGCATGCAGTGACGAACTGGTGAGAAGCATCCGAGATGCGTTGTTTCAACTTCGCACGAATGGCATCAACTTCGATTTTGTAGATAAAAGAAAGGATATGGTCGCTGATCCAATGGCGAAAACGCTTTCATGCAAGCAGTATATGCTGTAGAAGATGCAATGCGCCAAATGGATTACAGGTACAATGTATTTGTAATTGTTATGTATATATCTCATGACCTATTTACCAACATGATAATGCTTTTGTATCACATAGCCTCCAATGCATGCCGGTTCACGATAACGTATACGGTGGTATCATTAAATAAACGTTTTCTTGACTTTACATTATTTTTCGTCGACTTTCTTTTAAACAGGAAACGGATTGGTGTAGATATAAACTTTTTAATAGACATACCGTTTACAAATCTTAAAGAACAGTACAACAGTTGTTTACGTTTTACATGAATAATATATCGCAAATGAATATTTACTGGGCATGTCTTTTATTTATAATATAATTATTTACAAACCATTAATTAATTATAAAATCGTAGTATTTAATTGCTATGTGCGATGAAACGAAGTGAGGAATTAAAATAATTTTCTAATTGCATTATTAAAAGTTTTGTATATTAGTAACACCGATTATGATTTCACCTTCCACAAAAAAGACCGTATAAGGCAGTTTCGTCTCTCAAATACTAAGTTTTATTATTTTAAAATCATTATTTTTGTTGTTTTATTGTTATTTTAATACAAACGCACTGCTTCTCTTTCATTTTATTGCATGTAGGAGTCAATTAAGAGCATATCACTCCAAATTTAACTAATAAAAATTAGCCCGGGGGTGGGGAATTCTACCACCAGAATAGTGTCCAGGGTTCAAGGTTGTATCTCCGAAAAGTGTTCCCACCCCGAGGAAATCTCAATACACCCTGTGGTGGATACCGGAAACAATTGAACGGTACAAGGTTTACGAACAATTGGTGATGGACAAAATCTAAAGTGGAGAAATCTCATTAGCGTTTATAAACATTCTTGTATAATGCAATGTGATAAATTGATTTAAATACATTTAGAGTAAATTTAGAGTAAGATTATGAATTAAATGTCAAATAAAGCCAAGTTAATCTATTATCGACTCGAAAAGACAAAAACAAAAATATATTGTTCGAAATTATAAATTAGAATTAGCAATAAAAAACAGAATGTGGACAAATGCGTTAACATTAACATGTGCAATTATTAGGTAGTCTACATTACGAGGTGTAAAGAGATGATTCGAAAAATCAGTGCCCGTGCAATTAAATACTTTGCTGATTAGGGGCGGCGGTTATTTTAGGGGTCACATTATACTTAGGTGCGTTTAATCTGACCATTACGTTATATGTATACTTATTTAGACATCGGAATTCACAGATTTACCAAAAGGTTAAAAACGCCGTGTATAGCTACGAAAGGGTTAATACCAGTTTAGAGGAATTTGTGGTAACTCTGGCTGGTAATAATGATTACCGTGAAATTGTGACACCACAGTTGAATCGTGTTCTCAACCTGTTCAACAATAAAAGTTACACATCAAAAAAGTAAGTTCAAAACACTTTAAAATAATCACTTAATTCAATTTCCTTACTGGCAAATTCACTCCACCCCTAAATAACGCAAAATGGCTAAAAAACTTCATGGGCTAACCAAAACTCATTATAAAAATGTCAACAAAAATTTGTATATCACAAATAATTACATGAGCATGTTGTTTGAAATTTTAATGAAGATTTATAGCTCATTAAAAGCGGTAAAAAAACTAACTTCTAAAAGTATAAATAATTATTTTAAATCCGCTTTTGTTTGCGAGTTATTGAAGTTTAAAGTTTACGAAAACCAGGGGTAAAGACTATTGCAATATTCATTTAAAATGATTTGAATATGAATGCACATTATTTGTTATACATTTTATTGTGATTTGTTATATGAAAATTTATATAAAATCAATTTTAATGTTTTTTAGCGCTCATTAGATATTTCGTAGGTGGATGGGGGTGTAATTAATAGTTTTATTTCAGATATCTACTGAATGGGTTATATAAAATATATTTTAGAGAATTTTTAAATTCACGATGCTTTACATTGCGTCACTAGAACCGATTTTTTCCTAACAATCAGTGTTCCCATCTTCAATAACGCAGGGCTTTTTTTTCATGATTCCTAATATAGTATTAAATAATCTGAGAAACTATAATATCGATGTTATTTCTTCCCGGTTTGGTAAAAATTTTTCTTCTACGACTGGAACATATCTATGGTTTTGACATTTCATCATGATATGAGCCTAATGTACATGAGCAGGAGTGCCTCCACCTTGTCAATATCCGTGTAAACAAGAAAGGAACCCCTTGGGGTTATGATTGGACAGATTTTTGTGTGACTGGTATAGATCAAGATTATCTTGAAAGGGGAGTTTACACTGGGGGAGCCCATACAATTTGGGTTCTGAGAGGACGAATATTAATTGTGGTGTTTGCAATTTGCTTAGATCTATACTTAAATACAATAGACTACATATAAAAAATGTGTAAAAAATACCCTTCACTATTCAACGCCCAATATTACGTAACCTATATTTTTCCATATATTATTTTTATGTGTTTGTTCTTATAAATTCAATTCGTATAAATTTCCAACTCAGTGTACTGAGATGGCAGATAACGACAGATAACGACAGATAACGACAGATAAGGAGCTTAGTAGGACAGATAAGAGAATGATTTCGCAGATAAGGTCTAAAAATAGAATTGTGATGTAATTTTTTAAAATATAATGACGTAATGTTGTTATATTTAGAACTTATCTGTCAAATATTTCCCTTATCTGTCCTACTAAGCTTCTTATCTGTCGCTATCTGTCGTTATCTGCCTTTATCTGCTATCTCAGTACACTGGGTTTGAATCTTATAAGAAAATAATTTTCTTAATTGTTATAGAGTCGTTACCTCAATTTATGTTCAGTTAATTAAAGTAAGTATTTCGCATGTTGTTTATAAAAAACTGCTTAAAAATAAACATATTTCACTGCTGAAACAGTAATAACCTTACGAAATATAACTTGAATAATAAATTTAAAGTCACGAAACTAATATTCCATAAGAACATCTAAGTGAAAAAATTATTTTAAAATCGAAAAAGACCTAGAGAGTAATGCAACACTCATTGAAAAGGTATGATTGATGAGATTTTAAAAAATAAAGCAAAAAGTCATAGTATTAACATCAGGTGAATTTTTTGTTATTAGCGTTAAATTATTTTTTTTTTGAGTGGGGGGTGTAGCCGGTTAGGATTTACCTCCACTATTTCCCGAATAGATATAAATAAATGATCTGTAGTTATTGTTTTAAAATGAGGTTTATTTTTTGACAATTGTTTTGGCCTTTCAAGGGAATGTTATTTTGATAACTTATAAGATATATTTTTTATTATCGCAATCAACTCATTAAATCGATATACAAAAATAATTCGTACAACTTTATACTGAATTATCGAAAAGTGAACAAATTTAAAGTTTTGAATAAAAGAATGAGAATCACAGAGGGTTTCCATTACATAATTATTATTATTAGACTGCTGGCCATGATATTTGGTAAATGTGGGATATTTAAAGTATTCCTTGCCATATTCGCTAAATTAAAGATTAATTTTTAACAGGTATATCCAATGCATTGAGAACAGCTTTCCGGATCCTGATACTCAACATCGATTCAAACGAAAGCTGTATCAACTGTTGATACATAAGAAGTGGCCGTTCAAAGCACTTAAACTCTGCTTGATAGGAGAATCCAATAGTGGAAAGTCAACGATGTTTGCACCGATATTATCAATTGCGAATGACAACGTTGGTGCAATTACATCTGAAGCCTTCAACATGACGCTAATTAACTCGGAGACAGAGGTCATATTTATTGACGAATGGAGTAAAGGTACTTTGATTCACACCTTTATTATACAATACTTAAAATATCGTGTCAATTTATTCTGAAAT
This sequence comes from Lepidozona retiporosa, assembly GCA_032360285.1. Classification (NCBI taxonomy): domain Eukaryota; kingdom Metazoa; phylum Mollusca; class Polyplacophora; order Chitonida; family Ischnochitonidae; genus Lepidozona; species Lepidozona retiporosa. The sequence goes on along the minus strand of JAUOBW010213434.1, from coordinate 9,098 downwards.
AATTTGAAACTAAGTAATATTGTAAGCTGATCTACAATGCATGGTCACTGATTTTTCAATCTTATATATGTTTTGAAGAACACATACACAAGTTGGTTAATTCACAATAAGTATTCCGATTAGTTGTTAACAATGTAACATCTTGTTGACCTTTGGAATTTCTGATATAGTTTTAAATGTCCATATGCCAAAGAAAATTTATTTTATTTTAAAATTTATTATAATTATCCAGGTAAACTTTAGCCAGCTACAAATAATTAAATATAAAATATTTAATAGTAACATGATCGTAACAAGTTTACCCAACATCCAATTTCCAGTTTGTTATATAGTGGTTATCATTTCATTATTGAAAAGCATAAAAATAAAGATTATTAGTTTACCCTGATTACGTATGTCTTTGTATAATTTATATCTTTAAAATCCATTTATTTTCTTAAAATCTAGACTCTTTGAGTATGGATGCTGCGAAGACACTGTTCCAAGGCGGTCCTCAAAACATCGCAGTTAAAAACAAACCTGCAGTCAAATTTGATTATTACTCTGGTATATACATCACGTGTAATGAGGTATGTGTTTAGTTACAAGCGAATGTAAATTGTGATTTAGATATATAATATTAAGAGTAAGAATAATCATTTTCGTAATTATAAAATGTTAATTAAATATTATATCTAGAAATAGTTAACGGAATTTTACTGACTTATAAATTGATCCTGTAAAATATTAGAATTTGATTGACACTTCATTTATATTGAATTTGACTAGAACATTGAGACTTGCTTCTTTAACCATACCAGACCCGGGGGCCCCGTGTATAAATGAAATCATATCTGCAAAACGCTTTAGTCGATTGAGCTGAAATTTGGTGAAATTTACCAAAATTTAGTCAGGAATCATTTTCTCAAAAAAAAATTTTATCGGACGTCAAATTTTGACGTGACGTAAATTTTTCCGAAAGGTGTCAGAAATCGATTTTTTTAATTTTTAATGATATTGTGCATATAATCCGACCTATATCATAAATACAAGTTTTAAATATCATGCATAGGAGTTTTGGATTATTTTCCACATAAAATTATACGTCATGACGTCATTTCGATGTCACAATGACGTCATATTTTCGAAAAATGACGTCAAAATGACGTCAAATATTTTGGACACAAAATTGGTTCTAAGATGTTTCTAGACGGTTGTTTAACCGAAAAAAGCGTTTTTAGGCATCAAATTGACCATTTTCGGACCAAAAATCCCTAATTTAGCTAAAATATTATTAGAAAAATTCATTTAAAAATTTATTTTTGCTGATTTAGAAATTATCACGTCAAATGCTGACGTTATCGGAATTTACTGTTTAAATACAAAAATTGTGATAAATTTGCTGATAAATTATAATAAATTTGCTGATTTTCGGACAAAAAATGCTGACGTCATCAAAATTCTAAACATTTTTGGATTTTTTTTAGGTAAAATGTTAGACAATAAGAAAAGGAGGCCTCATGCAAAATTTTGAGGAAAATAAAGTAGAAGAACGGATTTTATGATGGGGGGCCCAACGGACCCCCGGGTATATACTTTTCAAAAAGCCCGGCTCATGTAGAGTTAAGATTTTATACCATCAAATTTCCAACTCAGTGTTCTGAGATAGCAGATAACGACAGATAACGACAGATAATGACAGATAAGGAGCTTAGTAGGACAGATAAGATAATGATCTCGCAGATAAGGTCTAAAAATAAAGTTATGATGTAATGATTTAAAATAGAATGACGTAATGTTGTTTTTAGCCCTTATCTGTCTACTAACATCCTTATCTGTCCTACTAAGCTTCTTATCTGTCGTTATCTGTCGTTATCTGTCGTTATCTGCCATCTCATTACACTGAGTTAGAATTTTTTAAGAAATCAGTTTGCTAGAACCAAATTTCTCAAAATCGGATTAAGTAACATACAGATTAACCATTAGGATTATTATTTTTAAATTTTTTTCTCACTGCAGCTAAAAATCAATAAATTAAAATTATTTTTAACGAATTTAGCTTCCTGATTTTGGTGGTGGCGAAGACGAAGTCGCAATTTATAATCGTTTGGATGTGTACCACACTAAGGCATTGCCATCTCGAAATGGAAATGTGTTTGAAGATTTCATGCGAAACCCGATGGAGGTATAGCTTGCTTACATTTGTTTAAGTAAATTTTTAACATATTAACAAGCAAATTATTTCACATTTTTTCGTAATTTGTGAAATTGTTGGGGGCGCCAGGTAGCATTCAGATAAATGAGGAAATATATATACTACATATAAAACAAGATCACCCGATGTGTTTATTAATTTTATTCATTTATATTTTCCATTAAATTTATAGAATTTTGTTCGATTTTTAGTTAACTTCAATTTACCTATTTGAAATCTGTATGCTAATAAACCGGGTACTGATACATCGCATGTACAATCTCTGTCAGATAATCCAATAAATAAATATTGCATCTCAAATCCGTAACAATGGGGGACTTTTTACATATTTGTATGGTCATTGATTTTAAGAAATGTTTTCGCCTAAAACATCTTCATATATAAATTAATCCAGCTAATAAAATTTAAATGCTATATTTTATTTAGATAGTTCACTATCTCGGTGACTGCCTCCAGGAGGAAACAATTTTCGTTGAAGATGCTACAGTGGAGGAAGAAATCCAACGGTTTACTTCCGAAAATAGAACTAAGAAAATGGACAAGGCGAAAATCCTGAACTTCCGGAAAAGACAACGTGTTCCCTGTACGTCTCTCCTAACCGAGGCGGTGCTGCCTGAGAGGGCGGTTCAGGTAGCACTACTAAATGTACAGGAAACCGTGCCATGCCGAATTGACCACCGGTTGTGTTTATATTCTGGTAGTATTACTGACATAAAGTATCACGAAATAGTTTATGAAATTATAACTGGTAGGTATATTATTGCTTAAAAAAAAACGTTTTTTATGGTCCCTTTTTATGTAGAGATTATTTAATTTTAAACCCATTGTTGTTATAAACTTTTTATTTTTTATATTTTTTGAAACACCAGTAACTAATAAATTTATCCTTGTTAAATACTCACTTCGGATTGATTGTTAAATTATTTAGTGAAAGCTAATTACAGACTCATTGCTATTATAAGTTTTCGTTCCTTTAAACTCCGTGAAATGAGATAGCATTGTGTTAATTTTATCCACAGTTTGAATATCATTGCGTTTCTTATAGTCTTTAAACTATATTAATTTTGATTTAATATGTTCTTATAAATTATGTTCTTATACATTCGCAACTCAGTATTCTCAGATGGCAGATAATGGCAGATAACGAAAGATAACGACAGATAAGAAGCTTAGTAGGACAGATAAGGGAAATATTTGGAAGATAAGGTCTAAATATAGAATTATGAGGTAATGTTCTAAAATACGATGACGTAATGTTATTATTTTTAGCCATTATCTACCAAATTATTATCTTATCTGTCCTAATAAGCGCATTATCTGTCGTTATCTGCCATCTCAATACACCGGGTTTAATTAGGTAAAATAATATATTAAATAAAAAACAATTATCTAATAATAATAAATAATCTAAATACTATATAAGTAAGTCGATTATTTGCCATGATTCATTTGTATCCAAAAACAAGATAAACTTCAAAAAATGATGGGGCTATTTTTAAAAAAACCATCATTTCAAATCATATAAATATCGGACATACTATTAGATTCACGTTTGTTGTAAAATAAAATCATATTTTGTAAAATGTTCAAATAATTTTACAATTAGCGCTGTTTTTATTGTTTCTTATATATCCAACTAACTAAAAAGATAAAGGATATATAGGAAATTAGTTAAGAATGTATATTTATTTGTCTCAGGTGGATATGCGGAGTTATCAATGGATGACGAGCTGGAAAGGAGGTTTGATTTGCGACGAGAGAGGAATTGGATGGGGGTGGATTCCTGGTATGATGCCTGGCTAATAATGGTTGGGAGGCATCGGCGGCAATTTAGTATCAAATTATTCACAAGCCGTTTCCCACAATGGATGAGTGAATATTTTAGGTATACATATATTTATTTTTCTAATGTTTTCTTAATTAAAATAGAACGATATGAATTGACATTTCACAATTTATTTTTGTTTTGTTAATACCTGTTCAACAAAATAGATCGAATAAACTCTTTGATGTTTGTAGTAATTTCAAATTTAAGGGTAATCTTCTTGATGATGGTATTTAGGGTGAAAAGGGTGCAATCTGTTGTTATATTACCCGATTTACTTACGAAATTGATTCTTCTAAGTTAGGTTTTAAAAAATTCAATAGATACATTAATGAATTTAAATAATTTCCTCGCCATGCTATTTTGAGATTTTATATGCAAAAATCATTTATTACTTTAAGCCTGGTTTTATTTGCCCAATATAGATAACTAATCATAAAATATTCAGAATTTTAATTGTATGTACGTACGAATATTTAAATCAGTGTTTGACATGAATTAAAATTTATTTATATTTAAAACGTATGTGAGTCAGTTTACTAAAATATATTTTGAACGAAATTAAATTTTAGTCTTGAACCAGACGCTGACAGTCAACAGATTCCCTCACAATCTGTTGCTCCACCTGGAACATCTTCAGGGCCTTCTAATCCATGTATGTTAGAAGATGAGCAAATCACAAATGTAGCACCTACCAGGTACATTTCTATGTGAAATATTATAGTATATTTATATTAGATTACCCTAGAATGGAACTGAAATTATATGCATATAATGTTAAAAAATATTTAATTAATGTGGGCAAAATTTTTGGCGAAAGATTGTGATCTGTTGTTATATCACTTGATGATTTAATTTACATTACTTTTGTCAAAATCAGACAAATGTAACTTACACATTTAAAGGTTGAATTAATTGCTATGAAAATATTATTTACAAAATGAAAATTCAGAAGGGAATTAAAATAAAATATGGATTGTATACGTAGTGACCTTTAAAATTCCTGTTCAAAAAAGTATTTAGTCCCTTAATTAAGAAATTGGTTATTGTAAGTTGGTTTTCAAAAATTTCAATAGATATATTTCTTAATTCAAATGATTACATCAGCATTCAATTTCGAAATTTTATCTGCAAAATTATTCCTTTATAGTAAGCCCTATTTTATTTACTACTATTAAAATATTTACAATTTTACTTTAACGTGCGTACGAATATTTAAAATAGTGTTTGACATGAATTAAAATAACTTACATTTAAAATTAATGTGAGTCAGTTTATTAATATATTTTAACCAATTTAATTTTAGTCTTGAACCAGACTCTAACTGTCACCAGATCATCTCTCAACCTGATACACCACCCAGAACATCGTCGGGAGTTTCAAGTTCATCTGTGTTAGAAGATGAACCTGTCGCAAAATTATTACCTACCAGGTACATTTCTATATGAAATATTATAGTATATTTATATTAGATTTCCGTAGAATGGAGCTGAAATTATATGCATATAATGTTACAAATGTTATTTAAATAATGAGGGTAGGTAAAGTTTTATTGCAAAGTAATATCGTATGTTAGTAAGTCATTAAAACTTTTGTGGTTTTCATGAAAACTACCATGGTAATTATTTCTTTTTTATATTATTTACATTCAGTTATATGATTTTTTTAAAATCCTATTTTGATTTCAAATTGTATACTCAATATAATTTTATTGTTTTTTTTTTATTGATAATTTCAGGTCATAAATACAGATATATTTTTTTACTGGATATCACCCAATACAAGGCACTAAGGCCACTAAATTGTAAAGGGTTATTAGGGATATGGTGATAGGCATCCCTAGACCATAAAGTCTCACACCTGTCCCTTTTTCTCTCGAAATATGAAATCATAAAGTACAAACTTTAAAACGTTAATTTCACTTCACAAGAGAATCAATAAAGGCAGGGTATTGCAAGGGTGCGTGGCGTTTGAGAAATTAAAAAGTGCCGTCTAGACGGGATTTGACCTGGTGCCAACCAGCAATGGGAGAAAACTGGATAGAGGTTAAGTGCGATGCCTTAGAACACTAGGCCATTATAATGTACTTTTATTTTTAGTCGTCTGCTCTCACAAACGGAACTGACCCCAAAAAACAACCAGAAGAAGGTATGCTACCGTAATCCAGTTGACTCTGATACAAACAGTAGCGACGAGGAAGAACTGCCTAACCCACCAGCTATTTCTAGAATTCAAGCGACACCAGAAATGCTGAGTCAGGTAAACTCTGATTTGGATGGCTTGTCAGAGTCTTTTCCGTCACAATCTATAAATGAAAGTGATACAGAAGAAGATCCTGTAGATATCAAGCCTTCTATTAATATTTTTCCCAGAATTTTAACAACACCAGAAAGAGCGAAATCACCTGATGTAATCTATATAAGTTCTTAGCTAACAAATCGTGACTATAAGAACTTATATAACTTAAAACAGGTTATCTCCCTCCATTTTGGTGCAGTTAAAGTTTTGACAAGATTTTCTGATGGGCTTGATATCTACAGGATCTTCTTTATCACTTTCATTTATAGATTGTTTCGTATTTTTCGTTGTTATGTCATTCAAATTGGAGATTTCCTGTACAACACACACTGGAATTTCTTGAATTCTAGATAAGTTGTTGGGTTATAATTTCTGTCACTCTGCTGTTAGCTTCATTACCACCTGTATATAATTTTATAGATTTTTAATATTTTATTATAAAGTAAGTTTAAATTAATTTTAAACATTTTCATGGATATTAAAAGAATATATGAAATAAAATTGTTTACGCAGTCGAAGTTATTTATTATCATATATAATTATGAGGGAATTTTAATAAATAGTCGGAATTGATTCGGTATTATGCGGGTAGGAAAATATCTTGAATAAATTGTTAAGTGTAATATTATTTCGTCATATTTTATTTAAGCGCCCCGTTTTATTAAGTAGCGCCCTCTAGTATTTTATTTTGTTTAAAATATTAACAATACGTCATTATATTTAAACCATTACATCATAATTCTATTTTTAAAACTTATCTGCCATATATTTCCCTTATCTGTCCTACTAAGCTCCCTATCTGTCGTTATCTGTCGTTATCTGCCATTATCTGCCATCTCAGAATACTGAGTTGAAAATCTGGACGAAGAGAATTTATAAGAACCAATACTTTAAAAAGAATTGGGCGTTGATTAGGGATGGGTATTTTTACACATTTTTTTTTATATGTGTACAATAGTCTAAATGTTCTCAATTTTGCAGTCGATAAAAAAGAATAAAACCAAGATATAATATTTTAAAAATTAAATCCACACGTTATTTTTCAATTGATCAACCCTATTTTGCATGGGCGTAAAATTACCCCCAACCAAACTTTCTTGAATAACTTTTGACAAACTTTTCTCCTAGTTTTGAAACTTTTTTACTTTTAATATTTATCTTTTACCTTTGTACTTGCAAAATTTGGGCATCATACGCCCATAGTAACGGGGCGTAGGATGGGGCGTCTCAGAGGGGGTCCGAAAAATTTTTTATTGAAAAAAAAATATTTTTTCGCCAAAAATGACTAAAAATCTAATAAAACACATTATATTTCTAATCTGTATGTTGTACTAATCTGTAATAAATATAATAGTTATTAACTCTATTAAAAAAATTTTTAGCCAATTTAATGACAAAAATAGCAATTTTTTGATATTTTCGCAAAAATTCTGACGTCATCAAAATATTTCTGTTATTGTATTATATCAATGTTTTTTGGAAGGAAAATAAATCATTTGTAACAAATAAAACAATTTTAGTGAATAATTGTCAATTTTAGCACAAAAAATTTTAGTAGACATACAAGGTTTAATTTTTTCAAAAATTTTTAGATTTGACTTCAAAATATGACGTCAAAATTGGACAAAAAAAGCAAATTTTGACTATAAAATGCTGACGTAAGCAAAATATCTCATATTTTTTTTTATTTTTAGAAAGTATACATCATTTACTATATTCCTACTAAATTTCAAGTTTTTTATCTATACCCAGTCAGAAATTAACGAGGGGGTAAATTGCCCCCTATGCAAAATGGGGGTTTGAAAAAGCCTATGCAAAATAGGGTTAATATACATATAGGTTTTAAAAAATATTAAAGAAAGTTGTTCACTAAAAATGCATCTAAAACACACACCGTTGCTCAGACTTTGTAGGGGCGTGAAATATACAATGGTGTTATCATATCGGCGCGCTAAATTAAATGGGTTAAACTGAAGAAAATAAAGCTAATAAAGAGATCATGCTAAAAATACTTAATTCAGAGTCACTATATTTCAGATATTAGGTAATTTGGTTTTCATGCCTTGTTTTTCATTTCATGTATTATATTTCGTAAGGTTTAACTGGCTAATACATCGAACATGTTAAATACTAGATGGCGTAATTTAATGCGCCCTTATTTACTACAATAGTGTATAAATAATCATACTCCGGGTGTTAACGTTGAACTCATCACCCCACAGAATGGAGATTTCGATATAACATAAATCATTATAATCATAATTTTATACTGGAAGATTGATTTTTAAACAAGAAATAGTATACCGCCCCTCAATCAAGGCAAGCCTGTAAGGACATGCAGTATCTAAAATATCATATTGTGAACATAAATTTTTTAACGTTTTTAACTGATTACAACTTATAAGTACACTGAGTCGAAATTGTATGTAAAATGTATGTAATCCCTTAGACATTAGTGGCCATTGGCCTTGTTTGGGGGTGATTTCCAGTAAACAAAAAAAACAAAAATAAAAACAATTTTGAAAATATATGTTACGTCATAGTATTGAAATTGTGAGGCGCCTTTACTTAATACAGTGGTATAAAACATTTATAAGTGGGGTGTACTCCCTATATTAAATCATTAGAGTGAAACAGATAAATAAACACATAACTCAGATTATATTATTTTTTTAACTTTTGCCCTTTGAAATAAAGTACAAGCTTTCCTAGACATATGAAATTTATATTGCGGGTCATGTAGAATATTTGTCCATTTCGGTCCATACTTTTTCACACCAT
>JAUOBW010213433.1:0-34905 GCA_032360285.1 Lepidozona retiporosa | reverse complement strand
GTAAAGCTTTCGGTGCTAGTAAAGCTTTCTTTCTGTCACCTCCTCGCCAGCTTTGCTGGCAAGAAAGGAGGTGATGCCTGCGATACTACTTTAGAAGCTTTACCATCACCTATGCTTTTTGCGAAGGAGAAGCTTTACCAATTTTAAGGCAAAGCAAACTGGTAAAGCTATCACTTACGTAAAAGCGAAGTAAACCGAAAGAAAAAATTTACGTGAAAAGGAAGGAAGGCTGGAGGGTGAAGCTTTGGCTGCTACGTTGAACTGTCAAACTTATGTGAACAAAAGAGTAAAAATAAAATAAAGTTAATATTAATGATTTTTATGGAAAAACAAGCATTTGAACAAACCGGATTAGTTCCTAGATCTATAATTCGTACTTTTGATCGTTTTAAAAAACAAGTCTTTCCTGGTGGTGAATCTTTAGTCCTTCAAGAATTTCGTATTTCTCGGTATCAAGTGTTAGTTTCAGTAAAATGTTTATTATGTTTAATTTTTATCCCATTAGTTTTCAATTTTTTTGTAAAATTTTTTATTTTATTACCATTGACAAATTATTTTTGGAATACTTCTCAAAATAAAATATTTTTAAATTCCTATCAAGAAGAACGAGCTTTTAAAGAAATAAAATTTTTTGAAGAAAAAATTTATTTTGAAACTTTATTAGAAGACGAAATAAAAACGTTTGAAAAACAAATATGTTACTCTCAAATTATTGAAAGCACTAGTATGAAGAGTGATAAAAATAGTAAGTTATTTATGTCCGAAATGAAGAATTTTGATAGTTTAAATACAAAAAAATTGAAAAATTCTTGTAATGACAAAATCAAATTTCAAAAAAAACTTCTTTATTTAGCACATGAATTTAATAAGGAAAGTATAGAATCATTGACTAATTTTTTTATTGATTTTTTAACATTAGGAACTTTGGCTCTTTTATTTCTTTTAATGAAACCACAAATTATAATTTTAAAATCTTTTTTAACAGAATCAATATATAGTTTAAGCGATACAACAAAGTCATTTCTTTTAATTTTATTCACTGATTTATTAGTTGGTTTTCATTCTCCTAAAGGTTGGGAATTTTTTTTAGAAATAATTTTATTACATTTTGGCCTACCAAAAAATCAAGAGTTTATTTTTTTATTTGTAGCAACTTTTCCAGTGTTATTGGATACAGTTTTTAAATATTGGATTTTTCGTTATTTAAATAAAATATCTCCGTCTACAGTTGCAACATATCATAATATGATTGAATAAATTATTTACACATAACATGCTTGAATTTACAGTTTGAAAAGTTGTGTTAGTAAAGCGGAAGCTCTTGTCTCCAAAATTGGTAAAGCTTTGAAAGGAGAGAATCAAATTGGTAAAGCTTTCAAATACCCGTAGCTCTTTCAAAGCTTTACCAATTTCTCTCTCCTTTAGGGAGACAAGGAGTTGCTCCGCTAAAAGCAAAATCGTAGCAGCTTTTGCGAAGTAAGCCAAAGGAGGATAAAGCTTTTGTCTCCAAAAAAGAAATATGTGACTAGCTTCACCCTGCTTCTTTATTCTTCAAAATGCCCCTCATACGTCGGGCTACTTTCTCCTTTGGAGACAAAAGCTTTGTTTTATTTTTAAAAAAGGAAGAAGCATGCCCTAAGTATGCAAGGGCTTTAAAGACTTTACCAGTTTTAGTAGCAGATAAAACAAAGCTTTACCAATTTATTCCTAAAGCTTTGAAATGAAGGAAGGGTCCAACTTTATCTTGCAAAAATAAACTGGTGAAACTTTGAAAACCAAGGAGGGATTTTGCTTTGCAAGGATCTTTCTAATTTTGCTAGCATCATACGTATAATTTACAGTAGTAAAAATATAAATATAACCACACCCTTTGTTATTATTTGGAGTACTTTGCTTTTTATTTTAGAAAGCTTGACTGTTCTAAAAATTGTTTTCAAGGTTTGAAACCTACAAGCAAAATAATCAATGGCAATAGATGAAGAGCTTTTAGCAAATCTAAAAGTCCTTTTATAAAAAAAAAGAAACCTTTTATTATAGAGTTAAAAGTCTTACCATACAAAAGCAAAAGTAAAGGTACTTTAAAAATGATAAAGCTTTTCCTCCGAAGGAGTTGCTATGCTTTCTTCAAAAGTAAAACACCATGGTAAAGCTTTCGGTGCTAGTAAAGCTTTCTTTCTGTCACCTCCTCGCCAGCTTTGCTGGCAAGAAAGGAGGTGATGCCTGCGATACTACTTTAGAAGCTTTACCATCACCTCCTTGAAAGCTGAAAGCTTTACTCTCCTTAGAAGCGTTACCATCACCTACTATCTCCGTTGGAGACAAAAGCTTTACCAATTTATTTCAAAGCTTTACCAATAAAAGTAAAATGGCAGGATTGCTTGTCTCCGAAGGAGAAAACCTACGTGAAAGAAAAGCTTTACCTGTAACCCTTTCAACGAAGGTAACAATGAAGGGAGTTTTAAGGCAAGGCAAAAAACTGTAGCCCTTGTAAAAGTAAAATAGCAATACCAGCCTTGCTTTTTTTATTTTTAAAGCTTTATGCAAAATATGAAGGACTTTCAAAGCTTTATCATTCACGTATGTTGTATTTTTGTAGCAAAGCAAAATACCAGTTTTTTTCGCTGAGAAGGGTAAAGCTTTGACTGCTTCCGTTCTTTTTAAACAAAAATAAATGGTAAAGCGTCCTAAGGGAACCTACGTAAACAAAAGGGCGATACGGTTCTTCTTTTTAAATAAAAGCTAACCATCCGCGAAGTATAGTAATACTTCGGGTTAAAAATAAAAAAGAAACATTAAAAATAAACTAAAAATATTTTATTAAAATAAAAGAAAAAATTTTTTTAGTCACTCAGTTTTTGCATACTTAGTACTATATAAAAAAAAGAATTATTAAACACAGAAAACCATCGGTTTAAACTTTTAAATTAATCATAGTACTATTGTTTAGCCCGTGTTTAAGTTAAGATGTAGAAAGCAAAACTAAAAAAATTTTTTAAATTAATAAATTATTTTTATTCTTAGTCTGCTATAAATTTTAAAGCAAAAATTTCATTAAAAATTATGATGATTGATTTAGTAAAACATCCTGTTCTAACAGAAAAATCTGTTAGATTAATTGAAAATAATCAATATACTTTTGCTGTAGATTTACGTTTAAGTAAACCGCAAATAAAAAAATTAATAGAAGAATATTTTAAAGTAAAAGTAATTAGTATTAATACTCATATTCCTCCTCGAAAAAAAAAACGTTTAGGAACATCTTTCGGTTTTAAAGCACGTTATAAAAGAGTTATTGTAACTCTAAAATCAGGAGATTCAATACCTCTTTTTCAAGAAAATAAATAAATTTTTTTATTTTTTTTTAACATTTATAAAGACAAACTTTTCGATTTTTAAGTATAAAAATTTAAAAATTAGTTTTTTATAATAAAAAAAGATTATAAAAAACTTTTGATAGTTTTTTTGTTCTTCAAGGTAGAAGATATGAAGTATATAACGTAGTGAATATCGTGAACAAAATATCACCTAGGTCTCCTTCTTCGAAGGAAGAAGCAAGTGCCTAGCATTTTACTTTTGTAAAATAGCTATTGCTATTTTACTTTTGCAAGGGCTACTGTTTTTCTTTAGAAGGAAGTATAGCAACTCCTTTTATTTTTGGAAGAAATGCTTTGCTAGACTTTGGCAAATTGGTTGCGAAAGCTGGCTTTCGCAACCAATTTGCTGTCCTCCATTTCTAAACTTTACCAATTTTGGAAGAAGCGGAGCAATCCATTTCAAAGCCGTCATCCTCCGAAAGTTTTACCATCCTCCGAAAGTTTTACCATCACCTACGGTAAAAATAAAAGAAAGCTTTACCAATAAATTGGTGAAGCTCTTGTGCCTGCGAAGCAGGCAAGGTACAAAATAAGAGGCATTTTGTTTTTGGCAGCAGCCTGTAACCCTTTCACCGAAGGTGACAATAAAGGGAATTTGCTTTTCAAAGTTTTACCCTCCTGCCTTCTTTTTTCAAAGTTTTACCAATTTGGAAAAAAGAAGCTTCACCAATTTTGGAGGACAATGCTGGGCACAAAAACGTAGGTGATGGTAAAGCTTCTGAAGCAGGCAAGATCTTCCGAAAGGATTAGCGAAGCAATCCATTAAAGTAAAATAAAGCTTTATTAATTCAAAGCTTTACCATTGGTATTTTACTTTGCCAGCAAAGCAGCCTTGTTTTAAAAATAAAAGAGCCTCTCTTCTTCCCTGCTTCTATAACCTACGGTTTTACTTTTAAGACACAGAGGGTAAAGGTTTAAAAAGGCCCAAAATGGAGCGTAAAGCTTTCAAAGAGAGCTTTAAAAGCTTTACCATTTACCGTAGGCCCTTTTTCAAAGCTTTACCAGTTTTGTATGCAAAGGTCTTCCTTTTTACTTTTAGAAAAACAGAAACAGGGTAAAGCTTTAAAAGGAACGGAAGTAAAAGAAAAAGTATTACATACTTTTGTGGAAAAAAAATAAAACTAAGAAGTAAAGCTTATCCGAAATGCTTCTAGGATGTACTTACAAAAAAAACCTTGTTTTAATTTTGATTTTTTCTTAAAGAAAAAAAGTATTTTATTTTTAGGTAAATACCCTCAAAAACGGGTCTTCCTAAAAATGCAAGAGAAAGAGAGTTTCTCTTGTATTTTAGAGTTATCCTTTCAAAATCGTGCTACTAAAAATGCTAAAACTATCACCTACGTGAATAAAAGGCCTACTTGTTCTATGCTTTTTGTGCCTTGCCTTTCACCGGAGGTGATAAAAGTAGTAGCGCCTTTCACCGTAGGTGATGGTAAAGCTTTTGCAGGCACAAAAAGCAAAGAAAAGGAAAGAGCATGCTTCTTAATTTTTTAAACTTGACGAGAAGTTTTCGATAAGGTAATTGAATTACGGAAATCAGCCCTCTTGTTTTTTCTTAAAGAAAAAAAAGAAGTTAAATACCTTTTGTAAAGAGTTAATCCCCCAATTTTCTTTTCATTTGAAGAATCTTCTAACTATATTTTGTTCACGTAAATTTCAAAACTTTACCCTTCTGCTTTAGCAAGGTCTGTAAGGGCTTTAAAGGCAAGCGTTTTATTTTTGGAGAAGCGAATAAGTGAATTTACTGGGGTTTCTTAAAATAAACATATCTTGAATTCATAATAAATACTAATTAATTTTATTTATTTCTTTTTTAAATAAAATATAAAAATTTTTTTTAAAAAAATATATATGATATAATAACAAATAAAGGTAGCCTATAAAAAACTTTTTTATTTTATAAGTTAAAAAATTATGTTAACACTAAAAATTTTTGTATATACAGTAGTTACATTTTTTGTTTCATTGTTTATTTTTGGTTTTCTTTCTAATGATCCTGGAAGAAATCCTGGACAAAAAGATCTTGATTAATAAAGTGGATGCAGTTTTCTGCATCCAAATTATTTAGAAAGAAAATAATTTTTAGTATATTATAGTAATTTTTAAAATAAAGTAAAGTATTAAAGAACAAAATATTTTGTTTTTTATCTCTAAAAAGACAAAATTTTGATTTCTTATAAAATAATTTTTACTACTATTTAATAAATTTAACGGTATAATATTAAAATTAAAGTGAAATTTTTTTTAATTTTTGTTATAAAATTAAAAAAAAGTTTACTACTAAATAACTTAGTTTACAAATACGAAACTGTTTTTTGACTTTCTAAAGGCATCACTTAAAGTGTGCCCTGCTTTAACAAGCCCAAGGAATGCATAAAAATAAAAAAAGTATTATTAAAAAAGGTAAAGCTTTAAAACCGTAGCCCTTGCAAAAGTAAAATAGTAATACCAGCCTTGCTTCTTTTATTTTTAAAGCTTTATGCAAGATACAGTTTCTTCCTTCCAAATTGGTAAAGTTTTATTTTATTTTTAAGGAAGGAGTAAAGTTTTACTGCTACTATTTTGCTTTTAGCGTAGCAACTCCTTGTTTCCCTAAAGGAGAAAGAAATTGGTAAAGCTCTTGTGCCTGCGAATGCAGGCAAGGCACAAAAGGGCTAGGGGTATTTGAAAGCTTTACCAATTTGCTTCTCTCCTTTCACTGTTAGAGACAAGAGCGTTGGTTTAAAAGGGTAAAGCTTTAGAAAAACAAAATAAAGGATTATTCCTTTGCATATTTCTGGTTATTCTTATTGCTATTAAAAATTGAATTTTCAATTCAATAAAAAACATTTACCTAAAAAATAAAAAACATTTACCTAAAAAATTTTTTAATAAAATTAATAAAAAAATGCCAAGATCACAAAGAAATGATAATTTTATAGATAAAACTTTTACAGTAATTGCAGATATTTTATTAAAAGTTTTACCTACCTCAAATCGAGAAAAACAGGCTTTTAGTTATTATCGAGATGGTATGTCAGCTCAATCCGAAGGTGAATATGCAGAAGCATTACAAAATTATTATGAAGCAATGCGTTTAGAAATTGATGCATATGATCGCAGCTATATATTATATAATATAGGATTAATTCATACAAGTAATGGTGAACATGGACGTGCATTAGAATATTATTATCAAGCTTTAGAACGAAATCCTTCGCTTCCACAAGCATTAAATAATATAGCAGTAATTTACCATTATCGAGGGGAACAAGCTATTGAAAAAGGAGAAATAGAGATTTCAAAAATATTATTTGATAAAGCTGCAGATTATTGGAAAGAAGCTATTAGATTAGCACCAACAAATTATATAGAAGCACAAAATTGGTTAAAAATGACTGGTCGCTTTTAATCAAAAATTTAATTTTACAAAAGCTTTACCATGAAGGCTCTTAAAATTGTTACTTGTTTTTTTCTTGCTTTTATTTTTAGAGCTTCTCCTCGTTAGAGGAAAAAAGCTGCTTCGCAAAAGCTTTATGCAAGGAGGGTAAAGCTTTCAGCTTTACTAAATCTCAAAAGATAAGAAGCTAGATTTATAAAAATAAAAGATATTTTTTCCTACCTTTTTATTTAAAAGAAAAAATAAAAATCCTTTTCATACTTAGGTTGTTATCGAATAAAAATAAAAGAAGTATGTTCGATGAACATCAAAACCTTTTGTTCAAAAAAAAAACAAAACCTTCTTCGAAGAAAAAATGTTTTTTTCCACCAAAGAAAACATTCTTCGTTCTTCTAAAAACTTTAGGTCACGATTAGTTTTTGAAACATAGCTAAAAAAAGAGAGAAACCTTTTAAAATTTTTGTTTTTGTGCCTGCAAAAGCTTTACCATCACCTACGATTTCGAAGCTTTACCCATTTTAAGGCATTCGCTGGCTTTTGTTTTTGGAGAGCTTCATCATTTTATTTTTTTTGCTTCTGTCCTCCGAAGGAGGAAATGCTTTACTAGTAAAGCTTTAAAGACATAGCTAGATCTTTTTAAAAACAAACGAACAAAGAGTTTAAAAGGCTTTTGCTGAAGTAAAAATAATGTCTTTTTTTTTCTTAAATGGTAAAGCTTTTGTAAAAGTGCAACCATTTTTTTTTACTTTTTTTTAAGAAAAAAAGTATTACTATATAAAAGTAGAAGAGCTACGGTTAAAAGAAAGACAAAAAGATACGATTTGTATTCTTAGAACTAAAAATAAAAAGATTACAGGCTATAAATAAAAAAAAGGAAACGCTTCTTTCTTCTGACACCCTGGCATACAAAAATGAAAGGGCTACGATGGTAAAACTTTGAAAAGAAAGAGGTCTGCTACTATCACCGTAGGTGAAAGAGCTTTTGAAGTAAATATTTCTAGCAAAAGCATTTGTAAAAATGAACTTATGGTAGCATAGAATACAACAAAAAAAAGAGGAGTTCTTTAAAAATAAAACACGCTTGTTGCATTTTTTATTTTTTATAAAAAACAGCAACCGAGTACACACTTAGAGTAGCTATAAAATACAAATGGTAAAGCTTTGAAAAGCTAAAATTTTTAAAAATATAATAATTTTCCCTTCATAATTAAGGCTACTAAATAGTGCATAATCTTATTTGAAGCTTGAAATATAAAAAGATAAAGCTTTCAAAGCTTTACCATTTTTAGTAGCAAGAAAAATAAAAAAAGTCTTTTATTCGTAAACATATTTATACTTTTTATGTTACAAAAGTAAAATGCAGTCAAAGCTTCTCCTGGCTAAAGCTCTGAAAAGCAAAGAAATAGTAAACCTTGTCTTTCAAAACTTTACCAGTTACAAAGCCTTGCATAGCAACACCTACGGTGATGGTAAAGCTTCTGAAAAGACAAAAGCAGCCAGTTTGTCCTAGCATCACCTCCTTTCACCGAAGGTGACAAAAGCTTTACCAATTTTGTTTCGAAGCTTCACCAATTTTAATAGCTGTTTTTATACACCATCCCCAATTAAAAGAACCAATAAAATTGGTAAAGCTTTCAAATTGATATTTGAAAGCTGTCCTCCAAAGGAGGAAGCAAAGCAATCCTTCGGAGAGAAGCTTTACCAGTTTGCCTGGTCTTAAAATTGGTAAAGCTTCTCCTGCCTTTCACCGTAAGTGCAGCTTTCCTGCTTCTCTTTGCTAAGGCACTAAAAGCAAGGAAAAGGCACAAAATGCAGCCCTCCTTCCTTAAAAATAAAATAAAGCTTTACCAATTTTAAAGGAAGAAGCAATTCTTTAGCTAAGCAATCCTTCGGAGAAAAGCTTTACCAATTTGGAAGGAAGAAAGATTGTTACGCTAACTCTTCATACCTTTTCCTTGCTTTAATGCCTGCAAAAACCAAAACCTTGCAGACTTAGTAAAGCTTTATTACGATAAAATAAAAATGGTGAAGCCTCTTGTGCCTGCTTTTTTTTCTTTAAGAAAAACTAGCTTTCGCCTTTCACCGTACGTGATGGTAAAGCTTTCAAGACACAAAACAAAGCTTTTGTCTCCGAAGGAGTTTTATTTTCGTAGCCCTTTCACCGAAAGTGACAATGAGGGGAATTTTAGAAGGAAAAGAACTTTCAGTCTTAACGCTGCTGTTGCTATTTTACTTTTGCAATGGCGACGTTTTTATTTTAAAAATAGAAACTAAGAATAATAAAGGTTTTACTATTTTAAGTTATAATAATAATTTATATTATTGTTAAAAGATTTAAAAAACTTTTTATTAAATTAAGAAGAAAGGAAAAACGTTTTTCCTTTCTTCTTAATTTAATAACAAATTATCCAAACTTACCAGAAGTTGAAGCAATTAAGAAAGCAGCATAAGTTAAAATATAACCAACAGAAAAATGTGCTAAACCAACTAACCTTGCTTGAACAATAGAAAGCGCTACGGGTTTATCTTTCCAGCGAACTAAATTAGCTAAAGGAGTTCTTTCATGAGCCCACGCTAATGTTTCAATTAATTCTTGCCAATAGCCTCTCCAAGAAATTAAAAACATAAATCCAGTAGCATAAATAAGATGACCAAATAAAAACATCCAAGCCCAAACTGATAAGCTATTCATACCAAATGGATTATATC
Source organism: Lepidozona retiporosa (assembly GCA_032360285.1). Taxonomy (NCBI): domain Eukaryota; kingdom Metazoa; phylum Mollusca; class Polyplacophora; order Chitonida; family Ischnochitonidae; genus Lepidozona; species Lepidozona retiporosa. The sequence goes on along the minus strand of JAUOBW010213433.1, from coordinate 25,443 downwards.
CATTAATAAGTTGAGAAGAATTTAACCAAAGGTAATCTCTTAACCATCCCATTAGATAAGTTGAAGATTCATTAAATTGATTAACATTACCTTGCCAAACACCAAGATGTTTCCAATGCCAATAAAAAGTTACCCATCCAATTGTATTTAACATCCAAAAAACAGCTAAATAAAAAGCATCCCAAGCAGAAATATCACAAGTACCGCCTCGACCTGGACCATCACAAGGAAAACTATATCCAAAATCTTTTTTATCTGGCATTAATTTAGAACCACGTGCATCCAAAGCACCTTTTACTAAAATAAGTGTTGTAGTATGAAGACCTAAAGCAATTGCATGATGTACTAAAAAATCACCAGGACCAATAGTTAAAAATAAAGAATTACTATTGTTATTAATGGCTTCTAACCAACCTGGAAGCCATAAAGTTTGACTTGCAGAATAAGCTGCGCTATTTGACGAACTTAATAGTAAATCAAAACCGTATAATGATTTTCCATGAGAAGCTTGAATCCATTGAGCAAAAACTGGTTCAATTAAAATTTGCTTTTCAGGTGTCCCAAAAGCTTGTACGACATCATTATGAACATATAACCCTAAAGTGTGAAAGCCTAAAAATAAAGTTACCCAGCTTAAATGAGAAATAATAGCTTCTTTATGATCTAAAATTCTAGCTAAAACATTTCCTTTATTTTGTTCTGGATCATAATCTCGAATAAAGAAAATAGCTCCATGAGCAAAAGCGCCACATAGAATAAACCCAGCAATATATTGATGATGAGTATAAAGAGCAGCTTGCGTTGTAAAATCTTGTGCAAGAAAAGCATATGGTGGCAATGAATACATATGTTGCGCAACTAATGAACAAATTGTTCCTACTGAAGCAAGAGCTAAACCTAATTGAAAATGTAAAGAATTATTTACAGTATCAAAAAGACCTTTATGTCCTAACCCTAAATTACCTGCTGGTGGGACATGAGCTTCTAAAATTTCTTTTAAACTATGTCCGATACCAAAATTAGTTCGATACATATGTCCAGCGATAATAAAAACAACAGCAATAGCTAAATGATGATGTGCTATATCAGTTAACCATAAACTTTGAGTTTGAGGATGAAACCCACCTAAAAAAGTTAAAATTGCTGTTCCAGATCCTTCGCTTGTACTAAATAAATGAGTATTTGCATCAGCATTTTGTGCGTATGCTGCCCAATTCCCAGTAAAAAACGGAGTTAATCCTTCTGGATGTGGCAATGTTGTTAAAAAATTATCCCAACCAACATGTTGGCCACGAGATTCTGGAATAGCTACATGAACTAAATGACCAGTCCAAGCAAGTGAACTTACTCCAAATAATCCTGAAAGATGATGATTTAATCTTGATTCCGCATTTTTAAACCAAGATAAAGAAGGTTGAAATTTCGGCTGAAGATGAAGCCATCCTGCAAATAAAAAAAGAGCTGAAAGAAGAGATAAAAAAATTGCTCCATTATACAGCTCTTGATTTGTTCGTATTCCAATTGTATACCACCATTGATAAACACCTGAGGTTGAAATATTTACTGGGCCTGATGCACCTCCACGTGTAAAAGCTTCAACGGCTGGTTGACCAAAATGTGGATCCCAAATAGCATGAGCTATTGGACGAATATGAAGTGGATCATTAACCCATTGTTCAAAATTACCCTGCCAAGCAACATGAAATAAATTACCAGACGTCCATAAAAAAATAATTGCTAACTGTCCAAAATGAGAAGCAAAAATTTTTTGATAAAGATTTTCTTCAGTCATACCATCGTGACTTTCAAAATCATGAGCAGTAGCAATTCCGAACCAAATTCTCCTAGTCGTTGGGTCTTGTGCTAGGCCTTGGCTAAATTTTGGAAATTTTGTTGCCATAATATTCTTAAAATCCTCCTTGTTTTTTATTTTTTTTTAATTTTTAAACAAGTTTTCGTTATTAAAAATTAATTTTTTAAATATATTTTTTGAATTATTCACTAGTGCTTGTCTCCTAAAGTAAAAAAAGAGAAGCTTAACTAGTTACAAAGCTTTGCATAGCAACACCTACGGTGATGGTAAAGCTTCTGAAAAGACAAAAGCAGCCAGTTTGTCCTAGCATCACCTCCTTTCACCGAAGGTGACAAAAACTTTACCAATTTTGTTTCGAAGCTTCACCAATAAAGTAAAATAACAGCTATTTTCCTGCATCACCTCCTTGCATCACCTTCGGTGAAAGGCAAGAAAGGAAACAAGCAAATTGGCTGCTGCCTCTTCCTCCAAAGGAGGATAGTAGCAAGACCTTCGGTGATGGTAAAGCTTTTGTCTCCAAAAAAGAAAGGTGATGGCAAAACGTCTGAAGCAGACATACGCAAACAAAAGGTCAGTTCTTCTTTTTTTTTATAAAAAACAGAAGATAGGCTCTTATTTTGTACCGAAGGAGAGCTTCACCAATTTATTGGTAAAGCATACCTTCCGTTTTGTGTTTGGAGGACAACAAATGAAAAATAAATATTTTGTGTTTTTTTTTGTTAAGATAAACTGGTAAAGCTTTTTTTTTAACCTACAGCAAGAATTCTAGCTAAGAAAAAGGACCATGTAGTAGCAATACCGCCTAATAAATAATGTGCTACACCTACTGCACGTCCTTGCGTAATACTTAAAGCTCTAGGTTGAATTGCAGGAGCAACTTTTAATTTGTTATGAGCCCAAACAATAGATTCAATTAATTCTTGCCAATAGCCGCGACCACTAAATAAAAACATTAAACTAAAAGCCCATACAAAGTGCGCGCCTAAAAACATTAAACCATAAGCTGATAAAGCCGATCCATATGATTGAATAACTTGAGAAGATTGTGCCCATAAAAAATCTCGTAACCAGCCATTTATAGTATTTGCACTTTGAGCAAAATTACCACCAGTAATATGAGAAACGCCACTCGCAGTTACAGTACCCCAAACATCTGATTGCATTTTCCAACTAAAATGAAAAATAACAATAGATATTGAATTATACATCCAAAAAAGGCCTAAAAATACATGATCCCAAGCTGAGACTTGACAAGTACCACCACGACCTGGACCATCACATGGAAAACGGAAACCTAAATTAGCTTTATCTGGTATTAAACGAGAACTTCTCGCATAAAGTACTCCTTTTAATAAAATTAGAACAGTTACATGAATTGTGAAAGCATGAATATGATGAACTAAAAAATCCGCTGTTCCTAAAGAAATAGGCATCATAGCAATTTTACCACCTACAGCTACTATATCTCCACCCCAACTAGGACTTGTACTTGCTAAAGCATTTGGTGCAGTAAAACCAGGAGCTAAAAAATGTGTATTTTGAACCCATTGAGCAAAAACTGGTTGAAGTTGTATTGCTGTATCTGAAAACATATCTTGAGGACGACCTAATGCACTTAATGTATCATTATGTATATACAACCCAAAACTATGGAATCCTAAAAAAATACAAACCCAATTTAAATGTGAAATAATAGAATCACGATGTCGTATAACACGATCTAGTAAATTATTATAGTTATTTGTTGGATCATAATCACGAACCATAAAAATAGCAGCATGTGCACCTGCACCAACAATACAAAAACCACCTATCCAAGTATGATGAGTAAATAATGATAATTGTGTTCCATAATCAGTAGCTAAGTAAGGGTAAGGCGGCATTGAATACATATGATGCGCAACAATAATTGATAAAGAACCAAATAACGCAAGATTAATAGCTAATTGAGCATGCCATGAAGTTGTTAAAATTTCATAAAGCCCTTTATGCCCTTCACCTGTGAAAGGTCCTTTGTGAGCTTCTAAAATTTCTTTTAAACTATGACCAATTCCCCAATTTGTACGATACATATGCCCAGCAATTAAAAATAATACAGCAATAGCTAAATGATGATGCGCTGTATCTGTTAACCATAGACCACCAGTTACAGGGTTTAAGCCACCTTTAAATGTTAAAAAATCACTATATTCAGACCAATTTATTGTAAAAAAAGGTGTAAGTCCTTTAGAGAAACTAGGATAAAGTTGTGATATTAAATCTCTATTAAGAATTAATTCATGTGGTAATGGTATTTCTTTTGGATCAACACCAGCATCTAATAATTTATTAATTGGAAGAGATACATGAATTTGATGGCCAGCCCAAGCTAGACTTCCTAAACCTAATAACCCCGCAAGATGATGGTTTAACATTGATTCTACATTTTGGAACCATTCTAATTTTGGAGCAGCTTTATGATAATGAAACCAACCTGCAAAAAACATTGCGGCAGCAAGAACTAACCCCCCAATAGCAGTACTATAAAGTTGTAATTCACTTGTAATACCGCTAGCTCGCCAAAGCTGAAAAAACCCAGATGTAATTTGGATTCCTTGAAAACCACCACCAACATCACCATTTAGAATTTCTTGACCTACGATAGGCCATACTACTTGTGCACTTGGTTTTATATGAGTTGGGTCATTTAACCAAGCTTCATAATTAGAAAAACGTGCTCCATGAAAATACATTCCACTAAGCCAAATTAAAATAATCCCTAATTGACCAAAATGAGCACTAAAAACTTTTCTTGAAATTTCTTCAAGATCACTTGTATGACTATCAAAATCATGCGCATCTGCGTGAAGGTTCCAAATCCATGTTGTTGTGCTAGGTCCTTTAGATAAAGTTCTTGAAAAATGACCCGGTTTAGCCCATTTTTCAAAACTAGTTTCAATTGGATTGCGATCGACTACAATCTTCACCTTTTTTGCTTCGCGCTCTGGTGGGCTAATTGTCATCGAAATTCTCCTAATAATAAAAAGTACAAAATAGACTCAGCCTTTTTTAATTTTTTTTTTTGTAAAGCTATGAAAAATAAAATACGTGTTTTATCAGCGAAGCAGCACCTGCGGTGAAAGAATCAGGAAAAGCAATCAAATTTGTGTTTCAAAGCTTTACCAATTTGCTCTCTTAGCTGAGCTAGGCACAAAATGCCTTCAAAAACAAACTGCTAAAGCTTCTCTCCGAAGGAGACAAACTGGTGAAACTTTGAAGGCAGGAGGGCTGCTCCGCTGAACTTTAAGCCAATGTAGTAAACTCTCCTTGCATTTAAAGCTTTACCAATTTTGACACTAAAAAGCAAGGAATGCCTCTATTTAATAAAAATTTAATAAAATTTAGTAAATTCTGATTTTTTATAAATTTTGAAATATCTTTACAAGTAATTTTCAAATTAAAAAGACAAAATAAATTATCCTATGAAATATTAAATAGAAAGTATTTTAAAATTTGAATTTTTCATTAAAACATCAAAAAAAAAATTTTCTTAATAAATATAAATTTATTTAAGCTTTTAATTTTTAATTTCTTTAAAATAACTATTTTAAAGAAATTAAAAATTAAGTTGATTTAATGATTATATAATTGCATAAAAAATAAGCGCTTTAGGGGTTAAAGACTATAAAAAAATATTTTATAAATGCATTATTTTACCGTAGCCTAAAGTATGAAAGTTTTTTCTTAAAAAAACAAAAAGAATATCTCCTGGATAAAGCTACTTAGGTACTTTCTCCTTTGGAGACAAAAGCTTTGCTTTTACCCTTTTTTTGATTGCTTTGCAAATAAGCAAGGCTTGAAAGCTTTATCCTCCTTAAAAGTTTTACCATCACCGTAGTAAAGCTTTTGATAGGCAAATGTAGGCAAGATTTTTCTTTAGCACTTTAGCAGAAAGTTTTAAAAACTTTGAAAAAAAAAGTAAAAAAAAACACTTTTGTTCACGTATTGAAAGCTTTACCCTCCTTTGGATTGCTTCGCTAAAAAGTTTTACCCTCCTGCGTGCATTTGACTTTACGGCTAAAGCTACTGACAAAGTGAACAAAACGTTAGCAAGGAAATAAGCTTTACCAGTGAAGCAAAAAAATAGAAGGAGGGTGAAGCTTTCAAATTGGTTTTTCCAAAATTGGTAAAACTTTGAAAGGAGACAAAAGCTTTACTTGTAACCCTTTCGAAGCTTTACCAGTTTTGTATGAAAGTATAAAAGGAATTTGCTTTTATTTGCAAAGCTTCACCAGTTTACTTTTACAGACCCTGCTTCGCTGGTGAACAAAAGAGATACAATCGCCAATTATTTTAATTTTTTAATAATAAAATATTTTTTTGCTTTATTAAAAAAATTTAAAATAAAAAGACTATTTTATGTTTTTTATTTTAAATTTTTTTTAGTATAATAAAACCTAAATATTGAATTTTCTTTTGTTAGGGTAGTATTTTTTAAAAAGCTTTCTATACTATATAATCTTTAAACCCACCTTTTTATTGTAAAAAAAAAAACAAAATTAAAAAAAAAAGAAAAAAATCATAAATTTGAATAACTAAGGAATTTTTTTATGAAATTAGCTTATTGGATGTATGCTGGTCCAGCACATATAGGAACTCTTCGTGTAGCCAGTTCCTTTAAAAATGTTCATGCTATTATGCATGCACCTTTAGGGGATGATTATTTTAATGTAATGCGATCAATGTTAGAAAGAGAAAGAGATTTTACTCCTGTTACTGCAAGTATTGTAGACCGACATGTATTAGCACGCGGTTCACAAGAAAAAGTTGTTGAAAATATAACTAGAAAAGATAAAGAAGAATCTCCAGATTTAATTATTTTAACACCAACATGTACTTCTAGTATTTTACAAGAAGATTTACAAAATTTTGTTAATCGAGCCGCTTTAGAATCTCATTGTGATATTCTTTTAGCAGATGTAAACCATTATCGAGTTAATGAATTACAAGCTGCAGATCGTACTTTAGAACAAGTTGTTCGTTTTTATATTGAAAAAGCAAAAAAACAGAATACTTTAGATATTAAAAAAACTGAAAAACCCTCAGCCAATATATTAGGAATTTTTACTTTAGGATTTCATAATCAACATGATTGTCGAGAATTAAAAAGACTTTTAAATGATTTAGGTATAGAAATTAATGAGATTATACCTGAAGGTGGTTCTGTACAAAATTTAAAAAATTTACCAAAAGCATGGTTTAATATTGTCCCGTATCGAGAAGTTGGTATTATGGCAGCTAAGTTTTTAGAAAAAGAATTTAATATACCCTATATTAATACAATTCCTATGGGTTTAGTAGATACTGGAAATTTTATACTTGAAATAGAAAAAATATTCAAAACTTATAATTATTTTACAGATTTGGATTTTAAAACTTATATTGATAAACAAACTCGATTTGTTTCCCAAGCAGCCTGGTTTTCTAGATCAATTGATTGTCAAAATTTAACAGGAAAAAAAGTTGTTGTCTTTGGTGATTCTACGCACGCTGCTTGTATAACAAAAATTTTAAGTCGTGAAATGGGAATTCGAGTTTCATGTTGTGGTACTTATTGTAAAAATGATTCAGATTGGTTTAGAGATCAAGTTCGCAATTTTTGTGATGAAATTTTAATAACTGATGATCATACACAAGTAGGTAATATGATCACACGAATTGAGCCAGCAGCGATTTTTGGTACTCAAATGGAAAGACATATTGGGAAAAGATTAGATATTCCTTGTGGAGTTATTTCTGCTCCAGTTCATATTCAAAATTTTCCATTAGGTTATCGACCTTTTTTAGGGTATGAGGGTACAAACCAAATAGCTGATTTAATTTATAATTCTTTTACTTTAGGGATGGAAGATCATCTTCTTGAAATTTTTGGAGGCCATGATACAAAAGAGGTTATAACTAAATCTTTATCAAATGATAGTAGCTTAAATTGGACAATTGAAGCACTAACTGAATTAAATAAAATTCCTGGTTTTGTACGTGGAAAAATTAAACGAAATACTGAAAAATTTGCTAGAGATAATAAGATTTGGGACATTACTATAGAAGTAATGTATGCAGCAAAAGAAGCCATTGGTGTTTAATTTATTTTTCCCTTTAAAAGCTATTACAAAGCTTTACCAGTAAAGCATTTCCTCCTTCGGAGGACAGCAGCAGCCCTCCTTCCTTAAGGAAAGAAGAAGCAGCAGGCCTTTTTTTTTGTTTACGTAGGTTTCAAAGTTTTTACAAAGCTTTACCAGTTACAAAACTTTACCAGTTTACTTTTGCAGCCTTCCTAAATAAAGCTTTAAAACTCGTTTCATTGTATAGCCAGCTTTTCCTCCTTCGGAGGACAGAAGCAATCCGAAGGAGAAAACCTCCTATCACCGTAGGTGATAGAAAGACAAGAAGGTCTTGCTACTATCACCTACGGTGTTGCTACTATCGCCGTAGGTGATAGAAGTTACAGGTAAAGCTTTTCCTCCATTTTACATTTAGAAGACAATGCTAGTATCCTGCTAAAAGGCAAAAGCAAGGATGGTAGAGCAAAACTGGTAAAGCGTCCTAAGGGCTCCTTTAAAATTTGTAAAGCTCTTGTGCCTGCGAATGCCTTAAAATCCCCCTCATTGTCATCTTTGGTCTTGCTACTATCACCTACGGTGATAGGAGGTTTTCTTCTTCGGATTGCTTCTGTCCTCCGAAGGAGGAAAAGCTGGCTAGACAATGAAGGCAATTTTGGAAAAAAGACTTTTAGAAGCAGGCTTTCTGTTTTTGGAGGGTAAAGCTTTACAAGCAAAGTAAAACATCAGTTTTGTACCTTCCTTTAAAACTCCCTTCATTGCCACCTTCGGTGAAAGGGTTATAGGTAAAGCTTTTCTTTCACGTAGGTGAAAAGAAGCAATCCTGCCATTTTACTTTTATTGGTAAAGCTTTGCTTTTGTCTCCAAAGGAGATAGTAGGTGATGGCTGCTACTATCACCTAGGGTGAAAGGGCTTCAAAAGCCCTTTCACCCTAGGTTATCGGCAAAGCTTCTAAGGAAGGTAAAGCTTTCAGCTTTCAAGGAAGTAATGGTAAAGCTTTTAAAGTATTATCGCAGGCACAAGAATCTTTACCGAAGCTTTACCATTTTACTTTTGCAGGGTAAAGCTTTAGCGTTAGCAAGGGTAAAGAAAGCTCTAAGAAGGATAACTTCAAGTTTTTTATGTTTTTATAATATAACCTAAATAATAAAAACAAAACTTGAAGTGTGTTTTATTTTTAAAAGCATGTCCAAAGTATAAATGGGTTTCTATATAAAGCCTATTTTAAGGTTTCTAGGATTTACTAATACTAAGAACGTAATAACTTTTGCCTATTTAGTAATACCTTCTCTAATTAAAAAATTAAAATAAAAAATAAAAAAATTTTTAATTAAATTATTTGAAAAACTTTAATTAAATAAAATTTTAATGAATAATATAACTAATTATAAATAAAAATTAATATCTTTTAAATATTAATTTTTATTTAATTAAAAATAGTAGGTCAAAAAGAAAAATTTTGATAAAATACAAATTGATTGATACTTTATTTTATCAGCAGTTTTTATTTTAAAATAAATAAAAACTATTAAATGCTATTAATTAAAGAGTATTTAAAAATAGTATTTATTTTTTAATTACTAATTTAATTAAAAATATCATCTTTGAATTTAATCAAAATTTCTTCAAGTGATTAATTTTATTTATCACTATTATCATTAATAAAATTGGAGGGATTCTAGAACAGTTATGATGATTCTACTTGCTAAATTACCTGAAGCTTACGCACCTTTTGATCCGATCGTAGATGTATTACCAATAATTCCTGTTTTATTTTTACTTTTAGCTTTTGTTTGGCAAGCTTCTGTAAGTTTTAGATAAAATGTAAAAAAATAAATAAATTTTTTATACTTTTGTTCACGTAGGTGAGTATCTTTACCATTGGAGTTTTTGTTTTTTTCTTTAAGAAAAAAACAAAAACTCCCTAATAAAAAAAGTGTTAAAGCTTCTCTTTCTTTTTTTATTTTTAGAAAGAAGTGTACTATTAATAAATAAGACCCTTTGATATTTTTTTGATTAAAAAATAAAAACATTTATCTCACTTATTAAATTTTACAAAAGCTTTACCATTTGTCTTTTAAAAATTTTACATCGTATTTTTTTACTTTTTATACTATACCTTAAAGTTTATTCATAATTTTAGTTACAATGCTAGTAAGGCAAAGGCACTTGAACTCATAAATAATAAAGGGCATTGATTAATATCTCGTTATACTTAGGCTTAGCTGTTAATAACCGATGACTGAAATAATTAATTAAAAATGTAAATACTGAAAACATAATTATTCATTTCAGATAATTATAGCTTTGTGAGATATGTTTTTTTACTCTGCATCGGAATCATACGTGTGACTGAACTTTATATTATAAAAGAAGATTAGTAATTAAATATTTTTTTATAATTTTACTTTGTTTTATAAAGAAAAAACAAAATTATAAAAAAACTGAGTTCTTAAGTAGAAAAAAAAATAGAAAAAGTTTTTTATTGGTAAAACTTTGGTAAAACTTTGGCTGCAAAAAATGAACTAATGAAGCTTTTCATCCGAAGGAGTTGCTATGCATAAGCCTGCGACAATACTTTATAAGTTTTACTATCACCTCCGGTTTTATTTTTAAGACAAAGCACAAAACTCGTATTTTGTCAGCAAAGCAGGTCTTTGAAAGCTTTACCAGTTTTAGAAGCAGTTCTTTTAAAAATGGTAAAGCGTTCAAATAAAAATAAAACAAAGCTTTACCCATTTTAGAAGGAAAAAAGCTCTCAGTTTTAACGCTGCTATTACTATTTTACTTTTGTAAAAGCTACGCTTTTATTTTAAAAGGAAGTTATCCTTCTTTTTTAGTTTTAAGAAAGGAAGAGTATTATTCAGGGTGCCACTATTTTTCTATTTTAATTATTGCTGTAAGCTCCTCTTTGTTTAATTTTAAAAAAATAGAAATTTTTAAAAATTATGTAATTTTAGTCACTTTTTAGGAGTTCTAAAATGAATTTAGAAATTATTTTTCAATTAGCTGCATTATTTTTTGTCTTAGCAGCAGGCCCAATTGTTATTGTTTTATTAGCTAGTCGTGGTGGAAATTTATAAATAAAAATACTTTTCTTCCTTCTTTTTTACTTTTAAAAAGAAAAAGCAACTAAAAAATTTAAAAAGCAAAAAATTAAAATTTAAATTTTTTTAAATAGGATAAATTTAATTTATGCCAATATCTGAAAGTCAAATTTTTATTGCACTTTTTACTGCGTTAATTACTGGTATTCTGGCTATTCGCCTTGGAATCGAGCTTTATAAATAGAAAAAAATGTAAAATTGACATAAAAATTTTTATGTCAATTTTACATTATGGACAAAGTATTTCTATTAATGATATATATAAATAGTGTTTATACATAAAAAATAATGGGGCGTCGCCAAGTGGTAAGGCTGCGGGTTTTGATCCCGCCATTCAGAGGTTCGAATCCTTTCGCCCCAGAAGTTTATTTGCTTCAAATTGTTTTTATTTTTTATTTGCATTTCGTTTTGCTTGCCTTAAAAGTAAAACCGGAGGTGATGGTAAAACTTTTGAAGCAGAAAGTACTTTTCTTTTGTTCACGAATGTTTTTTCCTTCGGAAACAAGCTTTACCAGTTTTATTTTATTTTCGCGGCTTATCGGAAAACATACGTAAGTAGCTCTACCTTGCTTCATTTTACTTTATTGGAAAAGCTTTGACTGCTACGCTGCCCTTGCATACTTAGGGCTACGAAAAAGGAAGAAGCAGGATCTAACGTTTTTTACAAAATCTTTTTTTTACTTAGCACTTTCTTAGCTGATTTATATGCTAAAGATATTTACTTAGAAACAATATTGTAATTCTAAATATGAATTCTTTCTATCATTTTTATGGATTAATTTTGTAACGTATAAAAAAATGTTAAAATTAAAAAAAAGAAAATTGAAAACCAAGTAAAAAAATTTAAAAACCATTTTGCTTCATTATAATTGGCAAAAATACCCATTTCATGAAGTTTTCGCAGCAAAAAATTTTCGGTAGGAGTTTGCGGAACAATTAATAAAATTATTAGAACAGCAAAAATTAATCGGACTGAATTTAACATAATTATAAAAAAACTAGTTGCAAAAATTATACTAATTATGATATACTGAGTAAAGAATAAAAAGCCGGGATAGCTCAGTTGGTAGAGCAGAGGACTGAAAATCCTCGTGTCACCAGTTCAAGTCTGGTTCCTGGCAATTTTTTTATAAATTTTTTTAATTAAAATTTTCTAATATTAATTTTATAATACTCTATTTTTTAAAAATACAATAATTTTTAAAATATTTAAGCCCATACAATTTTTTTATAAATTTAAAATATATATACTTTTTCTTTTTTTTTTTGAGAAAAAAAAGCAGTAGTTCTAAAGCTCAACGTGGCAGCCAAAGCTTCAACCTCCTGCTTTAAAACTGGTAAAGCTTTAAAAGATCAATGTTCATAATTTATTTTTAATAAATCATAGCCTAAAGTCAAAGTATGCAAGGTTTTTAATACTTTTCGCTTTTGTTTTTTGATAAAAAAACAAAAGCATTTCTTAAAATTATTTTTAAATTTAAAAATAAATTATTCATCTAAACCTAGAATTAACCCAAATTACATATTTTCTATTCAAATTGGTAAATAGAAATAAAAGTTTTTATTTTTCTAAAATTTAATTTTATATTGTCTTTTTAAGTATTAAAGGTGATTAACTACATTCCATTCAATATAAACTTCCATCACATTTTAATTTTAATAAGCATATTAATTAAGTTTTCGAAATGTAAACAAATCAATAATTTCTTTGAGAGTCTCAGTCTTGCTAAAATTTTTAGAATGTTTTAATACTTTAAGCTATAGCAAATAAATCAGAGTTTTGGAAAGCTCTTTTTTTTTCTTAAAGAAAAAAGAAGAATCTTGAAACCCAAAAAAATTACTTTTCCTCAAAACCTTTCTTCTTCTTGCTAAAGCTAAAGCTTTATCCTGCGAAAGTAAAATGGTAAAGCTTATTTCCTTACTAAAGTAGGAAAATAGCTGTTTTACAAAATTCCCTTTGTCTCCCTAAGGGATAAAGAAAATGGTAAAGCTTTTGTAGGGTTTTAGGTATTTGAAAGTCGTCTTTCGTAGCCAATTTGCTGTTCTTCATTTCGAAGCTTTATCAATTTTGGAGGAAGCAATTTATTTCAAAACCGGCATCCTCCTTCGGAGGCAGCAGCCAATTTTGGAGGGTAAAGCTTTCAAGCAATAAAAGTATTTTGTATTTTGCTTTAAAATTGGTAAAGCTTCTCCTGCCTTTCACCGGAGGTGATGGTAAAACTTCAAATGCAGACAAAGAATAACCGTAGATGTAAAGCTTCTAAAGTAGTATTGCTGGCAAGGAGAAAAAGCTTTACCAATTTTAAGGCAAGGTCTTCCGAAAGGATTAGCGAAGCAATCCAGTAAAATAAAATAAAGCTTTACCAATTCAAAACTTTACCATTGGTATTTTACTTTGCCAGCAAAGCAGCCTTGTTTTTAAAGCCTTTACTCTTGCCTGCATCACCTCCGGTGAAAGGAAGCGTACCTTCGGTACCATCACCTACGAAAGCTTTACGAATTTTAAGGCACAGAGGGTAAAACTTTAAAAAGGCACAAACTGGAGGGTAAAACTTTGTTTTTTCTCTAAAAGAACTGTTTTTTCCTTCAAAGTTTGTGAAGCTTTAAAACAAAGTTTGACCAGTTTAAAATTTTAAAGAAGGAAGGTGAAGCTTTGGCTCCTTCTAAAACTGGTAAAGCGTCTCTCTGAAAAAGACAAAAGCTTTCAATATAAAAAATTATAATCAGTTAAATGGGTATTTCAAATTAATCAATTTTTTATGAAAATATATTCAAAAAAAAAAATTATTTTATTTATAAATAAAATTAATAAAAATTTAATAAAAAAAAAATTATTAAGCCCCGATCAAAAGATTTTAATAGGGTTTTCAGGGGGGCAAGATTCTTTTTGTTTATTTTTAGTTTTTTATCAATTAAAAAATCAATGGAATTATCACTTAAATTTTATTTATTGTAACCATTTATGGCAAATTGAATCTTTTTATTTAAAGAAAAATATTTTTAAATTTTTTTATTTGTTTAAATTACCTTTTTTAGTTGCAATTCCTTCTAAAAAAATAATAAATGAAGAAAAAGCAAGAAATTGGCGTTTAAATTGTTTTAAAAGAATGAAGTTTTTTTATCAATATAATATTATTTTAACAGGACATACAGGAAATGATCGATTAGAAACGTTAGTTTTTAATTTTTTTCGCGGATCTAGTCCAGCAGGTTTACTTTCTTTAAAATGGCAATTTAATTCTTTTAAAAATACTACTTTATTTTATAATTTAGTGTTTTTAAAAACACTAAATTATAAAGCATTAAAAATAGTTTTTTATAGTGGAAAAAAAAAAAATTTTTATTACAATAATTTCTTTTTTTCAAAATTAAATCGTTTTGTAAAAATTAGACCCATTTTTCGATTACGAAATACTTTAAAAAAAAAGTATTTAATTAAAATTACTCTAAATAATCAATTTGAAAAAAAATTTTATTATTTTTTAAATAAGTTTTATTTTTTTAAAAAAATAAAACGATATAAAATTTTTTATCATAAACAATTTAATTTTATAAAATTAAAAAAAAAAAAAAAAACTAATTTTTTAAGAAAAAAACTTAATAGAACTCAAACATTATTGTCGACTAGTGAAAAAGATCAAAAAAATAATATATTCCAATATATAAAGTATTTAAAATTTTTTTATTTTAGTAAAAAATATAAAATTGTTCGTCCTTTTTTATCTTTAAACAGGTTTGACACTAAAGTATTATCGTGTTCATTAAAATTACCACTATATAATGATAAAAGTAATGAAGATATAAATTTTTTTAGAAATCGGATTCGAAAACAAATTTTCCCGTTATTAAGATTTTTTTTTAATCCACAAATTGATAATTTGTTTTTTCAATTTATCGAAATATCCAATTCAGAACAAATTTTTTTTAATTTTTTAATAAAAAGATTAAAAAAAAATATTGTTTTAAAAAAAAATAACATTCTAGTCTTAAATGTTTTTTTTTTTAAAAAGCTACCAAAAACATTACAAGAAAAATTTTTACAAAAAATTATAAAATTCTTTATAAACAAAAAAATAAAATTTTATAATTTAAATCTGTTTTTAAGAATAATTAAAAAAAGAAAATCTTTACAAAAAACTAAATTAAATTTTAGTGACAATAAAAAATTTTTATTTTTTGAGAACTGTATATATTTTCCTGAAATAGGGGTTATTTATAGTTCTTCATTTTTTTTAATATTTTTTTTTAATAAAAAGTAATAACCGGAGTTATTACTTTTTATTAAAAAGTAACCGGCATAATTTTTAATAATTTAAATTAAACTACAAATGAATTTAAGATTCCTACTGCAAAAACTAAAAGAATCCATAAACCTAAACCTGAAAAAACAGTACCTTTATTTTCTGTCCATCCATTCGGAGAAGCAAACACAACAGGAACTCCTACTACTAATAGAAGAGATAAAGCAATTAATGCGAAAAGAGTTAATTGAAAAAGAAATGTCATAATTTTTTTTTCTCCAAAGTTAAGAAATTATAACCTTTGGTTTATTTAAAAATATTTTTTTGGTATAGATCCCTAAATTTAAAGGGTAATTTATAAAAAATTGAATTTCCTAAAAATAAAATACTTTTTTTCTTTAAGAAAAAATCAAAATTAAAAAACTTATAAATTTTATTTAAAATAACTAGTTACTTTTCTTCTTTTATCAAAAAAATGGAGCTACATAGTCGAATAATCAACTAAGTAGTATACAATTTTGAATTTTGCTCTTATTTTTGGATAAAAAAAGAAAAGCTAAAAGTATTTCTTTTTATATTTTGAGCTACATATAGCATAGTTTATATTTTGTCTTTTTTACAAAAGCTTTACCCTTCTCGTTAGAGTTACTATGCATAAAGAGTAAAGTTTTACTGCTCCTAAAGATAAAAGAAGTTTCAAACTTTTTTTTTCACGTAAGTGAACATAAGCAATCCAAAGGAGAAAGACGTGATCAAAAGGGTCACGGTTTTATTTTTAAAACGGAAAACTTTTAAGAAAGAAGAGTAAAAACTATGAAATATGGTAAAGCTAATCACATATGTGAACAAAACTAAATATAATAAATTTATAAAAACCAATAATTTTATTTTAAATTAATAAACCTATAAATAATAATCAGCTTATTTTAATTAAATTTATTTTTATAAAGTTATTTTAAAATAAGATTTTATTCTAAAATAACTTTATAAATATTTTTATTAAAGTCTAAATAAGCACAAAATATTTAATTTTAATTAATATGTGCTTCTTGATTACTATTATACACAAATTTTTTACATTTTTAGTTAAATTTTTAACAAAAAAAATACTTTAATGAAAAATATCACCAGTATTTCACTTATTGCTAAAAAAAAAAAATCCACGTAATATTTATAGTGATAGGGTTACTAACTCAACGGTAGAGTACTCGGCTTTTAACCGATTAGTTCCGGGTTCGAATCCCGGGTAACCCAGTGAAAAACAAAAGTATTAAAATTGATACTTTGATTTTTTTGTGAAAAATTAACGTAAGAAAGCGGATGACGCGATTCGAACGCGCGACATTGGACTTGGAAGGACCACGCTCTACCAACTGAGCTACAACCGCTTTTTAGATTTATAAGTTGAACCCTTTTAAAGTAAAAGAATTCTATTTTTTGTTTTTTACTTTCTCTTTTGTTTACGGACGTTTTTTCCTTTAGAAACAAACTTTACCATTTGACTTTTGCTAATTTTTAAATAATTTTATACTACTTTATAAAACTTCTCCTACAGAAAAACACTCCTTTATTTTTTTATTTCTAAATAAAAGAAGCTTTACCTTCATACTTTGGTAAAACTAAAAACGGAGGATCAGTGTAGCAACCTTTTTATTTTTAGAAGCAGTAAAGCCTTACTTTACAGTTTGGTAAAAGTAAAAATGAAAGTTTATCAAAAAATATTTTTTGTTTTTTCTTTCCTTAAAAGAAAAAGTAAGTAAAAAACATAAAAATGGTACGAGTCTGTTTTTTCGATAAAGGGAAGAACTTTAAAAACGATTTACTAATATAATAATTATAATATAATAAAAAAAATCTTTGTCAATATATTTTTATATATTATAAATGATTTTTTTTCTTCGTTTTTCTTCTTTTTTTAGAAAAGTCTTAAATTTAAACAGAACCTAGCTTTTTTACTTTTTTTCTACTTACTTTTTCTTTTAAAGAAAGAAAAAACAAAGAATGCTTTTTTGATAGCGAATAAAAATAAAGGCCCTTTGTTTTTTGATGAACATAAAAAAGTAAAAGACTAGCATTCGTTTTTATCCGCGACGCAGCTAAACTATGAAGGTAAAGCTTCTTTTATTTATAAATAAAAGAAGTGTGCTTCTCTTTTGTTTATGTACGTGAGTAACTCTACCCTCCTTCAAAATTTCCTTCATACAAAACTGGTAAAGCTCTCCCTGCTAAAGCAAGGCACAAAAGGGCTACGAAAGTAAAACTCCTTTGGAGACAAAAGCTTTGAAACAAAGCTTTAGCAGTTTTAAAGAAAAAAGAAAAGCTTTCTAAAGTAAAATGGTGTTTTGCCAGCGAAGCAGGCTACTCCTTCTTTTTCAAAGCTTTACCCGTAGCCCTTTCACCGAAGGTGACAATGAGGAGAATTTTAGAAGGAAAAAAGCTACTACGCTAAGCTTTCGCTTTTAAATTGGTAAAGCTTTGTATTTAAAATAGTATTCGTTTTCAACTAATATTCAAAAATCTATATTAAATAAAAAAGAAATTAGTACTATTTCATATAAAACTTTCTAGACGATCTTACTAAACAAATGATAAAATATAACTAAAGGGCGGATGTAGCCAAGTGGTAAGGCAGTGGATTGTGACTCCACTACTCGCGGGTTCGAACCCCGTCGTTCGCCTAAAAAACTTTTGACACTTTTTGTAAAACTTGATTTTCTTCTTCTAGAAAGTATATACTACATAAAATCGAAGAAAACTTCGAATTTCATAAACTTTTGTAAATTTTAGTTTTTTTATTTTTTAACCTTTTGCTTCTTTATGATCCTAGCTTGGGGTATGTACTATTTAAAATACTCATTTTACTAAACATTACATACTTAAAGCTGAAAGCTTTAAAGAAAAAATTCCTTCAAAATTGGTAAAGTTACTCACGAATGTGAACAAAACCAAATTGGTAAAGCTTTGTTTTCAAGCTTTACCTTACCATTTTTGAAGGCAGCTTCTTAAAGCTATCACCTATGTGAACAAAAAAGGACAGAAGTTTATTTCTACCTTTTCCCTGACATTGTCACCGAAGGTCTTGCGAAAGTATTATCGCTGGGGCTACGGGTATTTTTATTCAAGAAAATATAAATATGCTCTTTCAACTCTTTCTTTATATTTTTTTGACAAGACATCCCTCAAGTAGCAAGAAATATTAAGTCATTCGGTTTAAAAAGCTTTAAAATTCTAAAATTAATTTTTAAATTTTAATTTTATCCTTGATAATTAACAATTTTGTAATCAAGGGTAATTGGATAAAAGGAGTTTAAAATGTCTGGTTCTACAGGAGAACGACCTTTTTCTGATATTTTAACTAGTATTCGATACTGGGTAATTCATAGTATTACTATACCTTCATTATTTATTGCAGGTTGGCTTTTTGTAAGTACAGGCCTTGCATATGACGTATTTGGTAGTCCTCGACCTAATGAATATTTCACAGAGGATCGTCAAGAAGCTCCACTTATTACTGATCGCTTTAATGCGTTAGAGCAAGTTAAACAATTATCTCAAGTAAATTAAAGTTTATTAGTCACTATTGAATATGACTACAAAAAAATCATCATATACTTATCCGATATTTACTGTACGTTGGCTTGCTGTTCATGCTTTAGCTGTACCTACTGTTTTCTTTTTAGGTTCTATTACAGCTATGCAATTTATTCAGCGTTAAAAAGTTTCTCCGGGGAGCAACTATGGCTAAACCTAATCCCAACAAACAAAATGTTGAATTAAACCGTACTAGTCTTTATTGGGGATTATTATTAATCTTCGTTTTAGCAGTATTATTTTCTAGTTATATTTTTAATTAAAAAGTAACTTTTTTATTTTTAGTAAATTTTTATTGAAATATTTCAAAATAAAAAACAAATAAAAATTAATTTTTATTTGTTTTAATATATTGAAAATTTTATATTTTAGGAAATTTTTTCAATGTCTAATACTGGAACTACTGGACGTATCCCATTATGGCTTGTGGGTACAGTTGTAGGTCTTGCAGCAATTGGTTTGCTAGCTATCTTTTTTTATGGATCTTACGTTGGTTTAGGGTCTTCTTTATAAATTTATAATACTGTTTTTGTTTTTATTAATAAAAACAAAAACAGTACAAGATTAGTGAGTATTTTTTTTTTATAAAAGTAAAAACTGCTTACTTTTTAGAGCTTTTTACAGTATAACCCAAAGCTGTAATATTTATTTTTTTGACTTTACCTTTTTTGAATAAACAACGGTTACCAGCGAAGCAGCCCTTGCATACAAAAGGGCGGCGCTAAAATATAACTGCTAAAGCTACAAAAATAAAATACAAAGCTTTAGCAGTTTTAGGACGTTTTCTTTTGTGCCGGAGGAGAGCTTTGAAAAAGAACTGCTTCTTTGTTCAAAATTGGTAAAGCTTTAAAACAAAGCTTTACTATTTTTAAAGAAGAAAGAAAAGCTTTCTAAAGCAAAATACCATTTTTAGAAAAATAAAAAAACTTTTATTATCTCAGTTTATAGGCTATTTGATAATATAAAACTATTAAAATGAAACACAAGAGTTCTAATGATCCAAATATAAGAAGAAGTTTTTTTTACAAATTAAATGTTTATAAAATCAAAAAATTATACAGACACCCCTATTGCCCTAATTTTAGTAAAAAAATTTAGTTGTAATTTTTTTTTTTTAATTGTACTATAAAATGTATACATTTATTTTTCTTTTTAAAGCTTTCAGCATAAATTTGTTTAAAGTAAAAGGTAAAACTTTTGTAGAGAAAAAGTATAAAAAATTTTAACATTAGGGAAAAATTTTATGGCAAAGAAAAGTATGCTTGAACGTGAAAAAAAACGTCAACATTTAGTAACTAAATATTTAGAAAAAAGATTAATTTTAAAAGAAAATATTAGAACAGCAAGTTCTTTAGAACAAAAATTAAATTTTCATCGAGAATTACAAAATTTACCTCGAAATAGCTCAAAAGTAAGACTTCATAATCGTTGTTTAATTACTGGGCGCCCAAAAGGATTTTTTCGTGATTTTGGTTTATCAAGACATGTTTTACGTGAAATGGCTCATGAATGCCTTTTACCTGGAGTAACAAAAGCAAGTTGGTAAAAGATAAAATTTTGCATATACTTTTACAAAAGCGAAAGTTTTCCCCTTTCAAAGTTTCACCATTTGCAAAGCTCGTTTTTATTTACAAGAAAAAACAAACTAAAAACTGTCCTTCAAAAGTAAAAAAAGAAGTAAAAAGCAGGCTCTTTTGTTCACGTCTTGAAAGCTTTACCCTCCAAAGTAAAATAGATTGCTTCTTATGCGTAGCAATACCTACGTGAAAGAAAAGTTTTTACAAAGCTTTACCAGTAAAGCAAAATAGGAACAGTAAAACTTTACTCCTTATGCATAGCAACTCTAACGAAAAGGCTAAAGCTCTCAGTCTTTCAAAGCTTTACCAATTTAATAGCAAGGAGACAAGCAAAGTAAAACACCAGTAAAGTGAAATGTATGCAAGGGCTTTAAAAGCTTTACCAGTTTTAGGAGCAGTGCAGTCCTTCAAAAAAAAACATATACAATAGTTTTTACTTTTATTCACGTAGGTTTTTTCCTTCGGTTGGCTTCGCTTTCACGTAAGTGATAGCTTTACCATTTAGATTTAAATAAAACTGCTACAAAAGCTTTACCCTTTCTTTCACTCACTAACTCTTTTGCAGCGAAGTAGTTCTTTACAAAAAAAAGTCGATCCTTATGGCTTTTACTTTTTTGATAAAAAACAAAGCTACAATATAAAATTTTAGTTTTGTTCGATTTGCTTCTCTTTTGAAGAATACAAGCAACCCAAAATTTTTTAAGTAGAAAAGGTTTTGTATAAGTTATTGAATTATAATTAAATATTTATGATAATATTAGTAGTATTTATTGCGGGATAGAGCAGCCTGGTAGCTCGCAAGGCTCATAATCTTGAGGTCGTAGGTTCGAATCCTGCTCCCGCTATAAATAAAAAATTTAATTTAACAAAAGCTTTACCATCTAGTCTTTACTTTTATAAATTTTAGTATGCTTAATAGTCAGTTTTTTTTCTTTATAAATTTTTTTTTAATAAACAATCTTTTTTCAAAAGTAAAAAAGAAGGAGGGTGGCAACTCTTTGAAAGTATAAACTAAATTTTTTAATTTATTCAATTCGTACAAATATTAATTGACAAATATAAAAAATCAGATTATTCTATACCTAGTACTATTTCTTTTATAAATAAGCCCCCATCGTCTAGAGGCCTAGGACATCTCCCTTTCACGGAGGAAACGGGGATTCGAATTCCCCTGGGGGTAAAATAGTATCAAAATTATTAATATTAATAATTTAAATTTTACAAAAGCTTTACCATTTTAATGGATATATCTTTACGTAGCTCTAAGTATGCAAGGGTTTTTTTTTCTAACTGCTTGTTCGTTCAAAATCCCCCCCATACTTCGGGCTACTTTCTCCTTTGGAGACAAAAGCTTTGCTTTATTTTTAAGGAAGGAGTAAAGTTTTACTGCTATTATTTTGCTTTACTGGTAAAATTTATCTCCTTGCTAAAGCTTTACCGTAGGACCAGCAAAAGTAAAACAAAACTGGTGTTGTACAAAATTGGTAAAGTTTTTAAATGTTAGTATCCTGCTAAAAGATCAAAGCAAAGATGGTAGAGCAAAACTAGTAAAGCGTTTTAAGGGCTCCTTCAAAATTTGTAAAGCTTTTGTGCCTGCGAATGCCTTAAAATTCCCCTCATTGTCACCTTTGGTCTTGCATCACCTCCAGGTGAAAGAAAGTGCTGCACCGTAGGTGGTAGGAGGATAGGAGGACGCAGCCATCACCGTAGTGTTAAAGGCCCGCTTTTGTTGCTACGAAAGCGACCTTCGGCACCATTACCGTAGTGCCAAAGGCCCGCTTTTGTTGCTTCTATCACCTACGGTGATGGTAAAGCTTTCGGGGCTACGGGTAAAGCTTTTGTCTCCAAAAGAGATAGTAGGTGATAGTACCGAAGGTACACTTTCGAAGCAGGCAACTCCTTTTAGCGTAGTAACTTCCTCTTTCCTATCACCTACGGTGAAAGGAAAGAAGAAGTTTTACCAATTTTGGAGGAAAAGACCTTTAGAAGCAGGCACGAGACAAGAGCTTTCAATTACAAAACACTAAAAAAAACATTTTTTATATTTCATCTTTTACACTTATATAGTATTTTTATTACATTTTTGTTCACGTAGGTTTCAAAGTTCTTACAAAGTACTAGTAAAGCAAAATAAAAGCAGTAAAACTTTGCTCTTTCGGCTTTTGTTCACGTAGGTCTGCTTCGCTGGCAAAATAAAATACCTTTTTCAAAGCTTTGCCAGTTTATTGTAGCCCTTTAAAGCTTTACCAGTTTTGTATGCAAGGGCAGCGTAGCAGTGCAGGCAAGGGCTTTAAAAGCTTCACCATTACTATTTTTTTAAAAAAATTATTTAAAAATTATTTTTTGCTTTCTCTAAATTAATCTATTAAACTATTAAAAGATAATTTTATTCAATAAATTAATAAAATTATCTTTTGAATTTTATATTATTTAGAAAAAATACAAATGACTCGAGTAAAACGTGGTAATATTGCTAGAAAAAGACGACAAAAAGTATTAAAATTATCGGAAGGATATCGCGGATCGTCATCTGTTTTATTTAGAACAGCTAATCAACAAAAAATGAAAGCATTAAAGTTTTCTTATCGAGACCGTAATCAACGAAAAAGAGAATTTCGAAGTTTATGGATTACTCGTATGAACGCTGCAATTCGAAATTACGGGATAAGTTATAGTGAATTCATTTTTGGTTTAAAGAAATCTAATATTTTTTTAAATCGTAAAATTTTATCTCAATTAGCTCTTCGTGATCAAGAAG
Source organism: Lepidozona retiporosa (assembly GCA_032360285.1). NCBI lineage: Eukaryota > Metazoa > Mollusca > Polyplacophora > Chitonida > Ischnochitonidae > Lepidozona > Lepidozona retiporosa. The sequence continues at coordinate 2,257 of JAUOBW010213433.1, read as the reverse complement.
CTTTTACACAATTAGTACAAAATCTAGTTTAAAAAATTTTTTATTTTTTAATTTCAATTATTTTATTTAAATTTAGCAACATAAAAATAAAATTGACCAAAATAAAAGACATACAAAACTGGTAAAGCTACTCACAAATGTGAACAAAAGGCTTACAATGTTCAATGAACATCTTTCTTTTATTTTTAAAGCTGAAAGCTTTACCAAGGCTTCACCTTCTTTCTTTTTTAAAGCTTTACCATCTCCTCTTCTTTTTTGCTTTTAGAAGAACAGAAGGGAAAAGTAAAATTTAAGAACTGCTGCTAAAACTGGTAAAACTTTTGTAGCCCTTCATTTTTCAAAGCTTCACCAATTTTGTACCGAAATAGCACTTAGGTCGCTTCACCGTTTTATTTTTAAGGGTTAGTATTTGTTTTTTAAAAACAAAGAGCTACAAATAAAAATAATGGTATTGTACCTTTAATTTTAATTTTTTCGTTCTAATTTTTAAATAAATTTTTAACACAAACATTATTAAAAAAATTTATAAAGTTAAAATTTTGTGAAATTAGTAAAAATTGTTTAGAATTTATAATTTTATTTTTAAATTTATCAGAATAGTTATGGCGTTTTCAAATCGATTTTCAAAATCAAAATCAGTTGCAACGCAACGTATAATTCCAATAATTAATAGAAAATCAAAAATAAATTTCCCAGTTTTTCAAGGAACTATTGATTATAAAAACGTTGCTTTATTACGAAAATTTATAACAGGAGAGGGTAAAATTTTGCCAAGGCGTGTTAGTGGGTTAACTGCAAAACAACAAAGATATATGGCAAAAGCTATAAAAAATGCAAGAATGATGGGTTTATTACCTTTTATTAATAAAAGCCAACCTTTACGTGGTTAAAGCTTTTTATTTTTACAACTTAGTTTTTTTGAAAAAAAAAAAGAAGGATTACACACTTGTTTCCTTCGGAGAAAAGTTTTACCAGTTCTCTCCTTCGGAGAAAAGCTTCAAAACTGGTATTTTGCTTTGCTACTCACATAGGTGAACAAAAGCATTTGTGTTTTCCTTGCTTTTGTCTGCTTCGGAGAAAAGCTTTATCAGTTTTAGTAAAGACTTACGCAGGTGCCACCTTTGAAAAAGTTTTATACAAGGGTAAAGGCATCCTAAAGGCTCACGTACGTGTTCTCCTTTGGAGATAAGAAGCTTTTACTGTAATGGTAAGAATGAAAAACACAAAATTGAAATATCATACTTGAAAGGTCAGGGGTGTTTTTTTTTTAACTTTTCCATAATTAGGATTGTTATTCTATTAAAAATCTTGTGTACTTAGTTTTTCTCTATTTAAGGTTACAAACTGTATGCATATTTTATATTTGAAATTAAAAACTATCTTTTTATTTTTTTATAGAAAAAAATAAAAAGATAGTCAAATTTTAGAGATAGGATTTTTAAGACATTTATAAATTTTTTAATAATTTAATTTATAAATTTTTAAAAAATTTATAAATTAAATACTTTTATTCACGCCCTGTAGGACTTGAACCCACGACATCAGGTTTTGGAAACCTGCGTTCTACCAACTGAACTAAGGGCGTTTATAAATAATTAAAATAGAGTCGGGATGACAGGATTCGAACCTGCGACCTCCTGTTCCCAAAACAGGAGCGCTACCAAACTGCGCTACATCCCGTAATCATGCATATATAGAATTTACATTGTTAAAAATTATAATGCAAGTAATTTTTATTTAAAATTATTTTGAAATTGATTTAAAAATAAAGAAGGTAATGTTTTTTGTAATTATTTACAAAAAACATTACCTTCTTTATTTTTTTAGAATTATCATATATTATAGAAAACATTAATTAAATTAAAAAAAGGAAGAAATAAAATGAAGGATTTTACAACATATCTTTCAACTGCACCTGTGGTTGCATTAATATGGTTTACATTTTTAGCTGGTTTATTAATTGAAATTAACCGTTTTTTCCCAGATCCCCTTGTTTTTACATTTTAGGAAAAAACAAGCTTTTTCCTTGCTAAAGCAAGGAGAAGCTTTAATGATAAGACTTTCTCTATTCTTGCTAAAGCTAAAGCTTTACCTTGCAAAAGTAAAATGCTAAAGCTTGTTTCCTTGCATTGTCCTCCAAAATTGGTGAAGCTTCTTCCTTCCAAATTCTCTTCATTGTTTGGCCTTAAAACTCCCTTCATTGTCACCTTCGGTGAAAGGGGTACAGGTAAAGCTTCTTTTACTTTTACCAGGGTAA
>JAUOBW010213322.1:0-13560 GCA_032360285.1 Lepidozona retiporosa | reverse complement strand
CTTGCAATATATATAATTAAAGAAATAATACTTGCAATATATATAATTAAAGAAATAATACTTGCAATATATATAATTAAAGAAATAATACTTGCAATATATATAATACTTGAATATATATAATTAAAGCTAGCAGAAATTTTATAACATGGGCTTTTATTATTTTAGGAAAACCCGTTGTAACAGAGCTTCGGTACAAGTTTTTATCTCCGACACGAATCCGCATAACTTGGAAAACGAGTTTTGATGACATCAGCAACGCACTCACAATTTACAACGGCGATAAAGCTCTTAAAACAGTGACGTTAGAGAAAAACATTTATGAAATTGATGTTGCTCCAAAAGATTTGTATCGATTCTCTGTAATAGCAACCGGACCAGATGGAGACACCAGTCTTGTTGTCACTGTCGAGATGAAAAGTAAGATTTTTAATTTTTGGCACAGCCTTCATAACTTCATATACGAATTTCCCCCACGTTCTTTCATCTTCACATTTTGGTAATTGTTTATTTATAAACTTTAATCCTCACATGCTTCATTACTGCATAATTATTTATATTACATATTTATTTAGTTAAATAATTTATATCCAAAAAAGGGCTATAACCCAAATATGCAAATTTTCGCACATTGTCCTTAATATCTCTAATTTCCGATATTCGGTCTAACAATTCGGACATGCCTTAAAGGCAAAGATTTAACTTATGTACTAAACAAGAAGTCGAAATATGAAAATTCAAAAAACTGTATTTTAATGAGACATATTGCTGACGTAAGCAGATTTTTCAGAAAATTCATGAAGATTTACGGCCTTTAAACATTTTAAACAAAAAATATTAAAACATTTCACCCACCCCCTATAAATCTTTTCAAAATCCGCTTGGGTATCGTTTTAATAAATACCAACCCTTTACTTTCATGGCCTAACGCTTCTTTATTAATTTAGTTTTTAATTGAATCACGAACTCTGAAGGTGTACCCTAAGATTTCTGACAATTATATCTTATTATATACTATTTCAATTAATTTGTTGATGTAATCATTTTTATTTGAGATTTTAGAAATTTTTGTTATAGATTCGTTGCTTATAAATAATTCTTCTTGGTATCGACTATTATAAGAAAAATATGTTTTTAAATATAGTAAGGATTCTAATATCCTGGGGTGATTTGGTTGACGTGCCACAACTCTATGGTGTGCCACAACTCTTAAGGAAGAATTTCACCCTTAAATAACCAGTCCCGATGGTCACCGAGTTTAAATTTCTAAAAACTAGGAGCCAAATATTGGCACCTAGAAACGCCGTGACCCATGAAAAAATAGTAAAAGGGTCAGCTCGCAGACTATCTCTGAAAATGACAAAATCTGCTATATCCTCTTAAAACTGCTCAGTCCGTTAAGGGTTAGATTAGACACCCCAATATCTTTCATATTGTATTACTTTCAGCAATACGAAAGTTTTATTTCAAATGAATTATTTTGTAAAGAGGGCTAAATACTATGTTAGCAATAAAACGGTGAATATCTTCTAAAAAAAATTAAATTATGGAAGAAATGCTAACATTTAATACGTCTACCATTTTAGAAGCTGCTCCTAAGCTTATTCAAGATCTTAAAGACGTCAAGCCACAAAAAGAAGGAATAGATGTTAAGTTTAACTGCGACTATGAGGGCGTACCATATGTTGAAATTGAATGGCAAAAAGATGGAGTCGCAGTTAAGAATGACAATCCAAATTTTAAATTTGAAAAATTGAATCGTTTCATGACATTAGTGAATACGTCACATGACGATCACCGTGGTTCTTATCAGTGCTTTGGGAGTAATGGAGTTGGGATGACGATCGGAAGCAAAAAGATTAAAGTTGAAATTATATGTAAGTTTATTTTGATCTGTAAAATCGACGCCATTAGCACGCAAACAACACCATCAGTGTCATTAACATCGTTAACGTCATTAACGCTTTTTAATGCCAAAAGCACCTTTAGCGCTATCCACGCCATCAGCGCCCTTACCGTATTTAACGGGAATGTTAATGGTTATTACAGTAATGCGGGGTTCAATTCTTTCCGGTAACGACCCCCCGGGAATATGGGAATTTCCACGGGTGGGGACCATTTTTTCGGGTAGAATCATAACCCCTAGGGCACAAACTCCGGGTAGAATTCCCCATCCCGGTGGAAATGATTTTAGTTAAATCATCCAGATAATTGACTCCAATATGCATTAAACTGAAAAAGAAGAGAATAAAGGTGTTTTGGGAGAATATATAATTTTTGCTGTCCCAACCACCATACCCCGGGGCAAAATTCCCGGGTAGAATCCCTACTCCGGGGCCAAAAGTCTCCGGGGGAGGGGAGGCGTGGTATAGAAAATAATTGAACCAGGCAGAAATGATAGAATAAGCCCCACCAAGCCTTCGACCCTTGACCAATATTTTTACGAAATACACCTCCGCTCTAGAATAAGTCCCCATTAGGCGATGCTTCCCACAAAACCTCATTTATTTTAATGAAGACGATCGTCGGTAGATTAAACGAATCACCGAGCATATAGCCACATGACAAGATGCTTCTCTAGGTTCGCTTGGAGATGAATTAAAAAAAGAATTAGCCGTTTTTGTTTCTAGAGCATTGTTGAAGTATGTTTTGATTATGTCTTGAAAAGCATATTTTGCTCCAATATTTGTTAAAATTTTGCTATTCAAGCCACTGAATGGCATATATGATTTTGATTTAAAAAAAGTTTATTTTATAATGCCCTGCTATTTTTTTACAAGCAAAAATGTTACATACATTTAAAAGTACGTTCGAACTAAGTGGCATACCCGATCTGACCCCTGAAAGCAAAAGTAGCACTTTGGCTCCCCCGCGCTTGGCCACTCCACTTTTAAAATCGTGTCGCAGGACAGGGCTTTTATATAGAAGAAGATTTATTTGGGCTTTTATTTTCATATTTATTTATTAGATATTCACGAGGATTTACAATTCGCTGGAAAAGAGCAATCATTCTACGATGTTGATGGTGAGCGAAACGTGATGTTCTCTTGTAAAGCTCCAGAAGGATTCCCCACAGTCGAGAAGCTACAATGGTTACGAGGCTCCACTCTATTAACTGGAACAAAATATACGTTCGGTAAATTCCGTGGTAATGATGTGCTGAAATTTGACGCTATAAAACACGATGTAGGAGAGTACACGTGTCGTTATAGCAACGAAGCAGGAGAGAGGAGCCATTCAATGAAACTGTCCATATTTGGTAAGCAATTAAGGGCCATTAAGGAAGGTTTTTAACGTTTTTTTTTAATTAAATGGCGACGCTTACCTAGTAACAGGTAAAAAATATCGTGTTTGCGCTTGCCATTAAATGCTATTTTTCACATGGTATCCATATTATCATTTAAATTTTTTTAATTCGATTAATCCCCCTCTTAAATTGAAAACTAGTTATCAATAGTTTAAGAAAAATTGAATAATGATTTTAACTTGATTATAGTAAGAATATTTCACCCCATATTGAGATATTGTACTCAAAACAACTGGTTAATAACAAATCGAATTCGAGATATCTTTGAAATGTAATGATAAATTTATTATTGGCTTTTATGCCAATGTTTACAATTATTATTTTCTAGTTTACACCCTACACAAAATTAAAAGTTTACTTCGAAATGCCCATACAACTGTGACGTCATACAATCACAAAAAGTAGGAAATTAGGAGGTCCAATTCCGGGGAACAAATTTCTGGGAAAACTATCTTTCAGATTTTCATCATCAAAACAAACTTCTGTAATAACCATTCTATATTTAGACGGGCCCTTAAGACCAAGAGTATTGGAGGTTGACGACATCAGCTGGAATTTCGTGATTTTAAAGTGGGTTGCACCTAAGCAAGATATCGATGGTTACAAACTTGCTTACAAAACTAACACTAAAGATGCTACCAAATTAATGAGTATGTCAGCAGAAAAAGACGTTCTGAAAATGAGAGTGAATGGATTAAAAGAGAAGAGTGAATACATATTTTATTTATACTCAATGAAAGATTCTAAAGAAAGTTTGCCGTTGGATATTATCGTAAAAACCATTAAAATGCCCGTTATAGGTGAGATATTAAATGTCCGTTATAGGTGAGATATTAAATGCCCGTTATAGGTGAGATATTAAATGCCCGTTATAGGTGAGATATTAAAATGCCCGTTATAGGTGAGATATTAAATGCCCGTTATAGGTGAGATATTAAATGCCCGTTATAGGTGAGATATTAAACATTTCGTTGGTTGTGAGTTACTTCGAATTTGTGTTAATGTTCGGCCAGGCGGACAAGAGTAGATGGTCACCATTAGGATTAAAATCCGTTTCAGTCGAGCTATACAAGCATTTAGGAGCTATAGGATCAGATTGTTAGACAGGAAATTCAGTCGGAATGATCTTTAAATTAGAGCCATAAAGTTAAAAAATTTCAAATGTTAAAACTATTTTAATCAATGTATATATTTCAAAATAGCAGTCAATGGTATAATACATCATTTTGCGATTTTATGGTTCTCTAGATTTTCGGTCCGAAGCAAAATGACATTATATGTAATATTGAACGATTATGATGTTTTGCCAACCTCAATGGGTGCTATCAGAAAGTGGTATGGTTTATGAAGGCATTATGCATAATTTTTCTAACTGCCATTAATTTGAAGCCCGTTGATTGTTATAAAAAGTAATCACGGATGCCTTCCAAATTTTTACTGATTCAAACTTAAATTTCCATGTCTAAAGTGTGCTAATTTTCTATCATTTTTAACAATTTTTTTCTTATATCCTTTAAAAGCTCTAATAAGAACTTATGTAGTTTATGATATCAAGATGATACTTAATGTAAAATGTATAAAGAGCAGAAAGAATGGTTTTTAATTCAGAGGCAAGATAGAGATAGTATTTGGAAGTTCCTTTTTACAGTTTTTTTAGCTAAATAAGCACTCACTATTTGAGGCGGGGCGGTTTATTGGAGAGGGACTAACTCATTATTTATTTCATAATGGACATTTCAAATTAAATATTTATTATAGGTAAGCCAACCCCTGTGAGAAACCTTCTTGTATCGAATATTGATTCAACGGGCGCAGATGTCTCCTGGGATATTCCATCCGATCTCAATGGAAGCCATCCGCTTGAGATTTCGTACGTTGTAAAACATTGCGAGTCTGTGACGTCATGCGAAAGTTCCAACCCGATGAAGGAGCTCAAGACACGTATGGCAGGCTTAAAGGCGGACACAGATTATACCTTCAGTGTGACCGTGATCAATGAATTGAAAGTTGCTGGCCCTGCGGTCGATGGGAAGTTTAAAACTCTAAAAGAAGGAGGTATGTATAGGACTGGGAAAATATATTCAATATTATTTATATATTAAATATAAAAAAACATAACATAAGCCAAAGACAATGGTTTACAATATACTCGAATAATGCTTGCCTAGATTATACCTTCCGTGATAATCTTACAGAGATTGAAACACGGGAAATTCTCGTAGAGAGAAAATGGTCGCTTATAGTCTACTTACATATATTTATAGGTATATCTAGAATATCGAGAGGTTCATTTGTCTAAACACATGTTTGATTGGTTAAATGTTATTCGTAGCAAAAATTATTACCCTATGTTTGTTGTCATTGGCCAAGAACTTTAAATAAATATTCTAAAAAATTACATTTAGTTCTACAAAAGTTCGGTAAATTCTCGTAAGCCTCTGGAAACATGACTTATATTAAAATACTTATTCTTTCATTGTTTAGCTCTTTCTTCAATCGTCAACTTCAAAGGCAAATCCAAGACGTGGAGCTCAATCGAGGTACAATGGGATTCCCCTAGCAAGAAAGATTTGAAGAACATTGTTAGTTACAAACTCACCGTAAGCGGCGATGTAAACAAGGCCGTAGACGTTTCAAAAAGTGATACAAGTTACTCAATGAAGGGGTTGAACGAAGGTAGCGTGTACGTATTTACACTAACTCCAAAAACAGCAACCGATTCTGGACCCACGGCTATAGTTAAACTTAGTACTGTTGATTTAGGTAAGTGTTATTTCAAATTTGATAGGGAGTTGCTTTCAAATAAATTATGGATAGATATAAATATTTTTTATTCAATTGTTGGCTAAAATACAATAATTTAGGTACTGGAGTAACGTGGATAAATAAAGTAACTAATCCAATTTTATTTCCAAAATGCTCCAAGTACAAGACTGAAATTATTCGTTCCCTCTGATGTTAGATTATTTTGTTTATATTTTTTTCAAACCAAAGCCTGGCAGAAATTTTTCTCAACCTCCGGGCATTACCTTTTTTTAATTCATCTTCAGGCGAACCTGGAGTGAGATGCAAAGCGAACCTGGAGTGAGATACAAGCATCTTGTCGTGTGGCTATATGTCGTGATGTTGTTATAAAATATTGTTGTTCGCCAAATCTACCGAGGATCGTCCGTAGCTAGAGGCGCAGGAGGGGCTCGAACTCGTATCTAAGATTTGTGTCACCACCTTATCCACTCAGCCACAGAGATACTACCTTAAACTAAGTAAATGTGTGAATAATTCAGAGGGGCAGTGAGAATATTACCTTAATAGTGATTATCTTTATTCATTAAAACTTTATTGTGTATCCAAAATAAAGTTCCTATAATTATAAGTTATAAGCAATTATTTGCCATTCCGCTTTTAGCTTTCCTATATTTATTACCAAGGAAGATTATATAAAAAAAGAGGAAGATTCTCGGGCCGTTATTTTAAGAATGTAAACAAACTGTGACACGAGAGAATATATCTATAATTATTTTTTCAGGACTCCTTGGTCCGGTTGTATCACCACGTGCTGTATTGAGCCCGGGATTCGAGACATCAAACGCGACAGTTGTATGGCGAGTTCCCACCTTACTCGCCAACAGTCCACTCGAAGAAATCACTTATCAAGTAAAAGTGTGCAAAGTAGCAAAGTGCACTGTAACAAAGGTTGGCGATAAATCGATGTTAGCTTTAAATGAGCTCACTAAAGACACCGAGTACGCCGTCACAGTCACTACAATACGTCCGGACGGAAAGGTCGGTACCAGTTCAGAGTTTAAGTTTAAAACCTTGAAACTATACAGTGAGTATATTTCATACTTATTTAAAAGTTTATTTCGAGGTCGGTGGGTCTAATATTCGACCTTGTTATACTTTGATTTGTTTTATGGGTTAAGGAAGTTTATGGAAGGGGCTCCCTTAGATAAAAGCGTGGTAAAATACATATATTTCAATAGTAGAATTACCATATGATCCTTAAGCGCCCTTGTTTTAAAATTGTTTAAATTTCATGGGGCAATTATTGGAAGGAGTTAAGAAAGAGACGCTTATGAAAATTTGCTTTTTAATTTGAATTTTGGGGTTTTATAAAAATATTTTGAGGCGCTTATTAGATAGGGGCAATTGAAACTGAGAGGGCGCTCATTAAAAATTTTATAATTTCTTTCTGATTTTAATAGAAAACAACCCAGACTATGTAATTAAAGAAAAAAGTTTTTATCTACTAATGTTCGATTTCTTAAATGCTACCACTAACCCATATAGTCTTATTATATAGCGGGTGTTATGTTTTCTGTATATATTTGCCTTTCCTTTCTAGCCAAACCCTCTAAGCCCGAATCAGTAGAGATATTGAAAGATCCATCTGCATTACATATATCGTGGAAGCCACCTGTCCATTTAGCCGGAACCGATCGAGACCGAATGAAGTATCGTATCGTAGTGTGTCAAGTAAACAAACCGAAGACCTGTACTACGGTTGAAGTGGGCAAGACGTCCCACATCATGAAAGATCTGGACCCTTCCACACAGTATGAAGTCACTGTGTCGGCTTTGAGTTTCAGAAGAGAAGCAGGAGCCTCGTTTTCGAAAATAGTACAGACCGCTGAACGTATGTTTTTTTATCACGTCTCAGGTAGACATGAACGTTATTATTTTAATTTGATCACGTCTTAGGTAGACATGAACGTTATTATTTTAATTATATCAGGTGCCGACACGAATGAGCTTGAGCAAATTAAAAAAGCCTTAATAATTTTGTTCTTTCAAATGTTATCAACTTATTCCTTATAATGTTCACTCCTTTCAAATATGACATATTTTCAAAAAATTAAAATTAAGCATATCTCTTAAAATTTCGCTTAAACAGTATATACTTAAAATTCTCTTAAAATCTATGTGATTGAAAATCCGCAAAAAACATTTTAAAAATAATCTATTTAGCGAAAATTACGTTCCAGTAAAATTTAATTTTGTTAATTAAGGTACTTAATAAGAAAGGGTGTGAGTTGAAGAATTAAAAAATTTAGTTAGCACACATATTTGTTCAGGCTAGTCGTTCATAGGCTAGTGATTGGTTTTATTTTTGATTTTATAGAAGCCATATTATATCTCAAATGTAAACTAGCCTTAAACGTAAGCGTAAACGTTAAGTACTGAAATTTCTTTGCAAATTGCAACGTCGTACTAAAACTTTACTAAACCAAAAAATACAAAACTAAGTAAACAGACATAGCTTATTTGTACCACGCTCTCTATTTATTTTTACAAAAATAATTGTTGCAGATAAATTATCGATAATTGCTTATGTTAATATTTTTATTTATAGCCGGGGCATCGACAGTACCGCCACCGACACAAAAGACGACGTCAACTGTCCGTCCTCCACAAGAAAAATCCGATGGTATGTCCGCTGGAACGATAGTCGGCATAATTATCGCCGTTATAATTATTCTGCTTATCATAGCAGGGGCTGCGTACTGGTATATTAAGAAGAGGAAAGGAGCCAGTTCATTCGGGGGACACGAAATGAGTTAATAATATGTTGTTATTTATTTAACAAATATTGACAGTGGTTTCACCCTCTATGACGAAGGTTTCATGGGTGGAATTGTAGCATAGTAAATAATGTGGAAAACCACAAATTGTAAATATTGATAATAATTTTAAAAATATGGTTTTTGTAGAATTTAGACCATCTTTCATCGAATATTGTCTTAACACTGTACAGATTCCTTACTATAAGGTAAGTCTTTTATCCACTAAGGCGACAATTTTTACGTAAAATGGGGTATTTTACTTTTTAATCTTAACCATACTTCACGTTAAATATTACCTCATTGAACTTTTTCAATCTGCCCCTCTCGAATTAATTTGAAATTTCACACACAGAATCCACGTTCTTTCCCAGTTATGTGAAAGTCGACTTTATAATGCACGCTTCAAAACATTCGGACACGTGGGATGGTTTTGGTTTAAATGTTTCGCCAACCTGTATGTGAGAATTTTGACAACATTTTGTAACAGTTTTTTCCCAAACAAGGCAGAAATTGCAAAAAATCCTCCCCGGGTGGGGTGATTTTGCTGAAAAAATATACCAAGTTGTGGCAAGAAAAACTGCCTCCACCCCTTTGTCGGAAAGATTTGAACATATTAAAATATGCTCTCTCCTATTTTCATCTTAAAATTGTCTTGAACTTTTTGATTTTGATTTGCTTCCTCCTCTTTTTTTATGAATGTATGTTATTTCACATTGTGATAAATTATTTATATGCGTTCTTGTAAAGATTTTAGAATTTCTAGCGATTTTATAATTATGGGAAATTACACATATATTTTTATTGTTCACCAGAAATATTTCGGACGCTAATGACCCCTCTTTAAACTTCCCCTTCCCAACTTTGTAATGTTTCCAAAGAAAATGAAAATCCGCAAAATGAAAATCAAGGAAAATTGAATGCTTCCAACTTCTTAACACCATAAAAAATCATTACAATTTAGAATTACTGAGACAAAAAATTAAGATACAGCGTTAAAATCATGACACCCATGTATTATTCTAATATTCAGTATTTGTAATATATGCCAATGTGCAAAAGTTAACCCAAGGTAATAAGGTATTAATTTTCCATACACCAGGGCCTGCTATAGAATATTTGATATTATTTTAGTATGCAATTATTATATTATAGGGTATATATTTAAATAAAGGTATCGTGTTGTAAATATGAATAGATTCTTTGTATATTTTAATAAAATTATTGAAAACAGTGTTGTTTAAATTTCATCTTAAAGATATTCATATTAAAAACTTTAAACAAGTAAGAAAAAACGATAATGTTATTTAACCATATATATTTCGACTCTAGCCCTTTTTGATGTTTGTGACGACCCGGATAGGGTCGAAATATATGTGTTAAATTAAATAAAAGTATCGTTTTATTCCTACTTGTATTAGTCAAAAAGTTTTTAATATGAATATCTTTATCTAACAGAACATGGTACCAACTAAATGCTTTGGCTAATAAACATTAAATTTCATCGAAATTATGTAATAAGACCAGAGCAAAAATATATTTTTCAAAACAGCTTTATTTCCTGTAATCATAACCCCTCGCAATGACTAGTGTTAAGCCCCAGATCTTCATTTACCGATGTAATTAATACGATGGAGTGCTGGGTTATCACTATTACTGCTGTGAGTGAAGCTAGCGATTAAGCAACCTAACCCTAAGCCACTGATCCTACTAAAAGTATCACCAGCAGGAGATCTCAACATATGCAGAGGTAAAGAGCTATTCAAGGCAAGGTCGCTATCATCGGGGTTGTTAGCCTAGATGAATTTTTGACAATCTAAAAAAGTTCTATTTATAGAACTTAAAATAAGTTAGATACGCCACAAAGTTCTTGGATCCACTTTATTCGACGACTTTTCTCTATGAACATTGGCGAAGGTCCTGATATCAGCCTTTTGACAAAACATATGCGAATATTTGTCACATTGAAGGAGGGCTCTTTTCGCCACCGCAGATATTGAAAAGTTATTAAACATTCTATTGGTTAAATGTAATACATTGATCCCATTGGGAGATATATCGTGCAAGTATGTATGGACTGTTAAATGTAATACATTGATCCCATTGGGAGATATATCGTGCAAGTATGTATGGACTGTTTTTTCGCGATTTTCGAACTAAAAGAAGAAATATTCGTAATAGAATTAAAGATGAATACTACTTTTTAAATATTTAATTGATTTTTATGTTTACGAATCAATCCATTGTTTACAGAAACTATACTTTTTACCAAGCCGACAATGATTATTGCAGTGAAATTGTCAATTATTACTGTTTTGAGTTTGATAAATCATTCTTCTTCATACTCGAGATTTTGTGAATTTAAATCTCTTTAAGGATGGAAGGCCCGACAGTGAAGCACCTGACAGAAAACAAAAGAGTTAATAACCTGTTTGGGTTCTAGAAATTGTATGTTCAAAGATAGGGTTAGTCGCTGAAAACATTAAAAAGCCACTAAATCAATAAATCAATGTATTATATATAAATAAAATTGTAGAAAATAATGACGTTATATTCTTATCTGAACACTGGTTATCGAAATACGAATCATTACTCCTTGAAGATATATCTCCTTCTCATAAACTATTCTTCTGTGGGGCAGAAAAATATCACTCGGGGAGACCATTTGGTGGGAACTGTTTCTTCGTTAGGAATGGTTTGTTTTCTAACCGTGAAATTATATACGAAGATAACCGTATACTAGCAATTAAGTTGGAACTAAAAAATATTTCTTACATCATTGTCGGTGTTTACCTGCCAAGTTTTAGCGATAACCAATCGATTGAACAATACCAGATCTCTTTAGCTACGTTAAAAAGTTTACTTAGACAATATTCACATGAAAGTGAAGTCATTATCGTAGGTGACTTCCAATGCTTTCCTTCAACCACGTACGATCATTTGACGCGTTCTCACTATAGCAGAAACGGCTTCTCGAATATTCTTTCAGATTTTATTCAAGAAAATGAACTCGAACTTTACGATGTTGTTAAAGGGCATGGCCCAAATTACACTTATTCTCATAATACATTGAACCACCAGTCGTATATTGACCACGTAGCTGTATCTATTCACAGTAATCCATTGATAGACTCATGTATTATAGAGCATGACCCTATGAATACAAGTGACCACTTAGCTTTAAAAGTTTCGATTCAAACGGTTGGCTCTTTGGCGAACGATTCGGGTCAAGATGATCATTTCAATAATTTTATTCCTGACTATTTGTGGAACGACAACTCGTTTTTAAAATCGTATAAAAATGAGGTAAATAAACTTACTGACATAACTTTTAACAATCTTTGCATCGAGGAAAATATCAGAAATCTCCACAACTCTCTTTTACTCTCGGCTAATAACGCATACATCGAACAAAAAAACAATAAAAATTTTAAATTTAAAAAACGCAAAAGGTGGTGGAATGAAGACCTCACTAGACACAAAAAAATTTTATACGAAAAGTTTGAGGCATGGAAAAGTGTAAGTTTTGATCGATCAGATGACTGTCGTGAATATTCCCAGTATAAATTTGCTAGGAAGAATTTGCGCAACGGAATCAAGCTAGCACAAAATCAGAAAATTTCAAATCATTATGTTAAGTTAGACAAAATAAAACATGTTCGTAGTCGAGATTTCTGGAAAGAACTGCGATTATCAAAACGAAAATCTTCTAAACTCTTTACAATTAACAACGCAAACAAAAAAGATGAAATAGTAAGCGAATTTAAGACACATTTTGACAAGCTGTTGAACACCCCGCGCATAGAAATTACGACTAAACATCCTGATCCAACACTCTCAGCCACGGAATCTCAAATTGATGCAATAACTTTCTCAAATAATGATATAATTAAAGCAATTAATCTCTTACATAAAAATAAATCGATGGATCCTTATTACTTAAAAGCTGAACATTTTATCCATGCATTAGACTCCCACAGTATTATATCATTTCTGCGTGAACTATATAACCATATTTTTGAGTCGGGTGTTGTACTTCCGCTATTTTCCATATCTTCGATTCTACCGTTAGTAAAGTCGTATAAAAAGTCATTGTCCGACCCTAATAACTACCGCGGAATAAGTTTAATTCCAATTCTGACCAAGATTCTTGAACAATTGATATTAAATAAATTCCCTGACATCTTAAACAGCAGTGACTCACAGTTTGGTTTCAAAGAAAACAATTCTACTCTTCATGCAGAGTTTATGGTCTCAGAGACTATTCGTTATTACAACCACAATGGAAGTACAGTATATATATGCAGCCTAGATGCTGAAAAGGCTTTCGACACGTGCAACTGGCTATCTCTTTACAACAAACTTTATACTGAAAAAAATCTCCCACTTCGACTGATTCAAGTAATAAAATCTCTTTATGTATCAGGTAGCGCCCAAATAGTATACTTAGGATCACGTTCATCATCGTTTAAATTTACACAAGGCGTCCGACAAGGCTCTATTCTGTCACCATATTTTTACAATGCTTATACAAACAGTTTACTAAATAAAGTACGTGATTTACATGTCGGTACCATGCTTTTTGGCGAGCCAACCTGTATAACTTCATACGCCGATGATATTATTTTGTTAAGTCCAACGTTACGAGGGTTACAAGAAATGATTGACACTTGTGTTAAATATGGATACGAA
>JAUOBW010213211.1:0-12915 GCA_032360285.1 Lepidozona retiporosa | reverse complement strand
ATATGGTTAGCCCTACCTCACCCAGGGTTTTTTGAAAATATATACCCGGGGGCCCATCATAAAATCTGTTTCCTTCTTTATTTTCCTAAAGATTTTGCATGATGCATCCTTGACTTAGTGTCTAACTTTTTACAAAACATTTTTCTGAAAATGTCCAAAATTTTGATGACGTCAGCATTTTTTGTCCAAAAATCAGCAAATTTACTAAAATCAATATAACTCGGTCATTTATTGAACAAAATTGCTCAAATTTTGCCAAATATAAGAGAAATATGTTGTTAAAATGTTAATGTTATATTTTTGCATTTTTGATAAATTTCGCTGAAGTCACGTTAGCATGTGACGTAAAGTCAGCAAAAATCTTAAATTTTTTATTGAAATTGTTTAATGAAATTTTGATCAAAATCAGTTTTTCGGTCCAAAAATGGTAGATTTGACCCCGAAAAAACGTTTTTTTGGCAAATAAAAGTTCTAGAATAATTAGTAATTTGGAAAATAATTAAAAATTTGTTTATGAGAGTGTATCTTTTATTTTCATAATTTATTTATGATCTTCCACAACTTTATTTAAGGTCCCGATCCGATATGCTTACTATCAGACAGTGATGATGAACAAATTCACAAGAGTGACGATCAACAAATTCACAAGAGTGACGATGAACAAATTCACAAGAGTGATGATGAACAAATTCACAAGAGTGACGATGAACAAATTTACAACAGTGATGATGAACAAGTTCACCACATATCTTCGTCTGATGATGGTGAGTAATATTAAAAAAATAAAAGGTATATTTAAGGGACGATACCATTAATCGTGCCCTGTGTGTACATATTAATTTCTGAATAAAATCGTTTACTGTGTGGTATATATTACATCCTTAAATTCTAGTAAAGTATCTCCTGAGATAATCTATCTCAGTTTGTGCTAAAGTTTGCAAAAGCAATATAATTCTTGTTGATCAGCCAGAGCAGGGTTTCCCATTCAAACTTTTAGAGAGGGGTGGGGTTTCGGAAATTTTCCCTCCGGCTCAGTCCCCCCATCCGGTGGGGGGATTTTTTAATTATGGGGTGGGACAGATTGGAACAATTTTTTATGGGGGGGGCCTAGGCGCGCGGGCTAAAATTTGTCGCGAAAAAGCACTTTTTTACCGTTTTTATGAAAAACACTTTAAATATTTATATTTAAACCATTTTATTAAGAAATTTTTATGTATTAGGTGAAGGTTTGATGATATTTTCGAAGTTGCAATAAAAAAAATTTCTTAATTTGAAACAATTTTAGTAATTTAATTTATATTAATTTAAGTAAGTTTTTCTTATTTATTCTCAAAAATTTTGGAAGATGGGGGGGGGGGATCCCCCCATATTTTTTTTTCGGATGGGGGAGGGTTTCGACTTGATGAGGGGGGTTTTCCAAAATTTTCGAAGATGGGGGATCCCCCCAGTCCCCCCCACTAGGGGAAACCCTGATGTAAATTGAGCTTTTTAATTGGGAAAGGACCCATAACGCAAATATTTTAAAGAACAATTATGCAAAAGTTCTGTTTTTTTAACAAAGTGATAACTTTACATTAAAATGTAAATTAATTTATGAAATGAACAAACTTTTTTGATAATTTATTTTTTTTAAAATTCAATGTTTACCCCAATTTAGGAAAACAATTCTTCTGCAATTTTCTCAAAACAACCAAAAACAGCGTTTAATACACATGCAGTGACAAAAAATATTAACTTAATTGGGGGAGCTTATTTTCGGGAGTGCTTATATTCGGGGGGCTTATTTTGAAAAGTAAGTCTAATTTTGGAAAAGAAAAAGGTCAACATACTAAAATATAGCCTAAATGTTCAGTAATAATATTTTCTACGTTAATACACAATTTGGCAGAATCGGGATTCAGTCCCAAAGTGGCTTTGAATTGCTCAAAAGAAACCCAGTCTTCTAACATCATCTAAAATTTCAAAAAAATCTAAAGTATAGTTTTTGAGAAAAATTGATATTTAATATTCTCGCCTCGGTCACAAAACGGTCCCAGAATGACCATATTTGGGCTAAGTACCAAAAAACAAGAATTTTCGACAGGTGGCGACCGACTGTGAATAAAATCTGCCTACTGCATTTTTTTTTCCAAAATAGCATTTTTAACTATTGAAACATTTTTTTAACAGTTATATATTGCCAAAATCCTACTGTAATATTTTTCATTTATAAAAATATCACCTACTTGAAATCTTTTTATTTGTTAATTAATAAAAAAAAAATATTTGCCTACCGACCTAACCTATACGGGGAACCCAGAGTCGGGCAACGCCAAACAGACAATCTTTTAAGGCCAGCCTAAGCTATGGCAGTTTGGCACAAAAAGTGTACAAAAGCTCAAGATACAAGGTAGGTAGTTTCAAAAACTAGGTGCCAACTTGCCATGACTGTCCGATGAGGGAGTAGGTATGTATATATCAAAATTCTTATCGGCAAATTGCCGATAAAAATGGTAAGTTGGGTATGGACGTCGCCCCTAAAAATAAATGGCCGATATGAAGGGTAGGTACTAGGTCTGAAGCCATACATATCGGCCCAGGGCCGATTACTAAGGGCCGATATACATACGTGGCAAGATGAATATGGATGTGGTCCCTAAGAAAAAAACCTTCTATCTATAGATCTCCTTCTTCGTACACACCAAAAATTAAAATGGCTTTCGCAAATTAAATTATTTTATCAACTGATAGGTAGAGTTGGCACAGTGGTCACAGCTGTTTCAGGTAGCCAGAACAGGGAAGTGTGATCATTTTTGACTTCGATATTTTGGAATTTTGTTGAAAAACGCTAGTTGGATTTTGATTCATAACTTCAGTATTTCAAAACATTTTTCAATGAAATAAAAAGCATATGAAAGGTTAATAAATTGTCTATCACAAAATAAATAACTATTTGCAAATATAATTTTGCCAAATGCTTGTTTTTTATTCTCAAAATCAGGTTATTTTGGAGTTTTCAGAAAAATCGTTGTCATGAAACCTGTTGAAGATTTGTTCCTTCTATTTTGATAAAGCCATATTTTTCCCCAGTTGTTAATACAGTCCTTGTATTCATTCTCCCAAATGCACATCAACATTATAATACAGTAGGGTGATGTCATCAAGTCTGGCTCTGTGATGTCATAACTTTCAATTTCACAAAATATAAAATATCTCGAGAACGAAAAAAGATTTTTCTACGAAATGAAAAGCGTAGTACTCCATTTCGGAAGGTCGTTATCGGAGAACCAACAAGTAGACCTGTATTGGACCCCCTAGAAATTTCTTTAGAAGGGTTATCTAAAGATGAAAAAAAAGGAGATGAAAATTTTGAAAAACATTGTGTAATTTTCATAAACAGCCAAGTCGTTCTAGAAATAAGATTTTGAAAATTGAACAATCTGAATGACAATAGAACTTCTTGAAAAGGTTTTAGAGGAGAGTTATAGCTATAGGGTGGGGTCATCCGAGAGGGGTGATTATTAATCGAGAGCGGGGTGCTAATCAATTATTTACGGTATGCGCCCAAATTGTGCATGACTAAAGATTTTAAAGTCAACTGAAACAAGTAGAACTAGAAGTTAAATGCTTTGATTTGAAGCAAAACGCAACTAACCTAAAGGTAAGGTTAGATATATATAGATCTCAACAAGGGCTAATTGAAATATGACGATAAGGAGGTAGGTATCTATGTATAGATCCTTATCGTCAGAATGACGATAAGAATGGCAAGTTGGGTATGGACGGGTCCCCCAAGTTCAGGCCTGGTCGTGAGTGGCGTACGGCCGTACGCGTATGCACCCACACACGCCATTAGATGTTGCCGGCGTACGATAATCGTACTCCGGAATTTCAAATTATGGTCAAGTCATAAATTTGTCTTCTTCTATAGAAAAAATAAAATAAACTATAAATACTATAATATATACTAAGATTTAAGGCGTACACCACTGACCATACCAAAAATGTGGGCAAACGTACACCACTCATCTTGATTCAAATCTGGGCATACGGCCCCCGTACTCGGGCAAAATATCTTACGACCAGGCCTGAAGTTATCATTTCAAATCTAGTTTGGGCGCCCAAACCGGTATACTGAAAATGGGCCTGGATAACGCCGCTGCCGTCCCCATATTTAGCTACGTGTTCACAATCAATGTGACCTAATTAGCTAGTTACTGTGGTTCTGCTGCTTAGGTATTTATTGTTTTCACAAGGTTGATATAATAATAATAATAAATTTTATATAAAAGTTTGCGTAAGCTCTATCGTACAAAAAAATCTCTGTAACGTTCTGTTAATCTTGATTGTCACATTTATTTTAATACTATAAGCATCTGATATAATACCTAATGTATATAAATGTCTCTGTATGCAGAGACTGTCTCCAATCGTAATGATATTAATATATCCCTAGAGAAAACGACAAAGTAAAAAAGTGTTTCTGCTCGGTGATATTTCTTAAAATTTTAAGAACTCAAATTTCACTAAAAATATTTTCGCCAAATTAATTTTTGAGCTTCCAAATTCCAAATGTGTCTCTAAATTAGGTGACATGTACCTAATTATGGTAACAGGTTGTGGCCAAATTTAGAGAAATCTCCATAAACAGAGACTTTTACCTGATTGAGATCTGTGCCGTACTGCTGACTGGAGATTTTTTTTACAAAAGTTGTCTTCCAACTGGGGTAACGGATTAAAAGTGAAATGACCCATTTAGCCAAAAATAAAATTACCAATTTTCATTTTTTTTGTTAGGGGCCACGTCCTCTACCCTCTACCATACAAAACGTCATCGTGATGTTTTGATCTAGAAACCCCTTCAAACAACATAAAATAAATATTTTTTATAAATGTTTAATCATTTCTCATTTTTGCCACACAAAACGTACAAAACTTTAATATATTTTTGTTTGTTTTGTTTTATCATATGCAAAGGCCACATCATCAACGACCTGAACCCCCTCCCCCAAAACGTCACCACGACGCTTTGCGTGGCAAAAGTGAGAAATGATGTGGCCCCTTAGGGACAGCGTCCATATTCATCTTGCCACACATATCGGCCCGTGCTTCGGACATTACATTGGCTAGAGTAACTTCAGTTTTCTTAACCATTCTGGCATATCATGCGATGTATAGTGGTAGGATTCTCGCCTTGGGTGCGTAAGATCTTCGGTTCGAGCCCCTCCAAGGCAAGAATTTACTTTCACTATACTTATCGCTGTGAATAGGTTGTCTGGTTGAGCGGATTTTTCCGTAGGTGCAGATGGGTGCCCTAAGTTACGCCAGGACCCGTGGTATGGAATGGTATTGTCAGCCACCATGCTAAAATAAACTTGACAAATAATTCCGAATATTGATACACCACAAGTATCTTATCTTATCGGAATAATAAATATCAACTATTATTAAGGTAATATTATTAATAGTCAATGATTGCCAATTGTTTTATTAATTGAAACGACTAAATTAACATTAACATCGCCTAATGTTATGTGAGACCAAGTTAATTGCATAGGTGGCTTCATGATCAAGTAGAGTTCAATTTTCCTTTCTGGGGTTAGGTTGGCAGGGAGGAATTCCAACCTGTAAAATTTTCTCGATGTTGTAATATTGTGGTGTTAGGATTCTCTCCATATCATGAGTTTTATCTAAGACCTATTTATATGTTTAAGGCTTTAAGCAGGTGAGTGAGGTGTTTTGAATGACGTAAAACCACAAACAACACACAACAACATATAATAACAATATTTATGAATTAGATTAGATTTGGAGTTATAATGAAATACCATTTTGGACCCCCGATGATAGTCGGACTAGGGTCCTATCAGATCAGCCTCGTAATTTATTATTTCTTTATTATTCATTTATTTATTTCTCAATTGCCTGTTTTTCTCAAAAACCGCTCTATGGATTTTTCTGAATTTTTTCACAGTGATAGATATTGATAAAGTAAGAAAAGTGACAGACCCCTATTTTTGAAAAAAATCTCGGGGGCCTGGGCCACGTCCAAACGGGTCCAAAATAGCAAAAAAATAGGGTTTTTGTCAATTTTTTCAAACATCGCTTTAACGATTTTGCTATTTTTTTGCAAAAAGTTAGACAACAAAACTACTCATCAAATCACGTGGTTGGTTGCTGAAGAAAAAATCGTGGGCCCAAAATAAGCACCAAAAATAATGTTTTTACTGATTTTCTCGAAAACCACTTTAACGATTTTGCTAATTTTTTGCATGTAGCTAGATAATATTGTGTTATTTTAACTAGTATAGGTAATTACCTAAGAAAAATATTTTAGGTATGTCAGGCTTGCCCCATGATAATTTTTAGCTAATTACTATTACTTCAAGAAGATCAGTGTTTTAAACCTTCATTCTAGGGGGTCCATTCAAAGGTCACTTTTTCTTATTTTAATTGATATCTCAAATATTACTAATTATCTCAAATTCTTTGATATAGGATTGAATATATATATAAATGAACATTGTATCAACATTTCTACACAATCGGCCTAATATTTCTTGAGTTTTGGTTAGAAAAATTGGACTTGCTCTATATATTTTTTGTCTTCTGACGTCAGTTTTTATTTAAAGATTGTTCGAATTTGTTAAATTCGAACGTTAAATCTGACATTGTGATATAGTATATTATTTAGGCGTATTATTGACTTTTACTGGAGTATGATAGCCATACACCAATACACAATTTGGGCGTGTGCCAGGGCATACAAGTATGGCAGAACGCCACCCATGACCATGCGGTCAAAGTGTACCATGAATATTTTTATTGAAAGGCCTGGATATATTTTTGTTTGCTGTTTTTACTCTACCCTGTAATTAAATGTATATTTTTTAGATGGCTGAAAGTGATTTGAATACTATTTTAAGAGATGCCATTTCTTCTCTAAATCGTGCTGCTAATGCTCTTACTCCTCAACCTGCTAGAAGTAAGACAATTTTTACGAATTTTTAAACATTGTTGCCAAAACTTAGTTTCAGAATAAGGTCTGCATTGTTCACCGGAGAAACACTATCAATTTCTGAAAAATGACGTCAAATGAGTTAACAGATAAATCTGTTTTCGTTCTCAAGTTGTGCCTAAAGATAAATTATAATGTTATTATTATTATTAATATTGTTATCTACGGTCAGTAATATATTTAGAAAGGAATTTATTTTGAGCCAAACATGTTAACTCGCCCTTTTATAAAATTACATTTACTGCGATAACACAAAATCCAGATGCTGATTTATCCCAAATTTTTGCGTACAACTTCCTTTTATTGTTTTAAACATGTGTACAAAAAGACGTCTGGATTTTTAGTTATTGTACTAAAAGTATTTTTATAAAAGGGACTGGAACTAGTGACGCAAAAAATTTTACGCGTTAAAAATCATCTCAAATTTTTTTTGAGTGTGGACCCTTCCCGTGTATCCAATTTGGACTGCTAATAATTATTCAATTCGAAGATATAACCGATTTAATATTCTTATATTACACATTACTTCATTGTGATGTCATAGCGAAGCAATAATGTCTTGGGAACTGGACACTAATCTGGTAAATTTAGTATTTTATATTAATTAGAAATGAGGATATTCTATATCTTTAAAAGCTTATAAAATGAGAACCGTTTAATATTTTTTGACGAAATAAAAAGCATTCTTCGTATTTTCCAAGCACTTTTCATTGATCAATAAATGAGCAACACTTTTTTTCAACCTTGGGTTCACTTTAATATAGCCGTAGGTGATCAAACATTGTCCGACGATGATAGGAACACTTGCCAGACATTTAATGTATACAAAATTTTCTCCTGATTGTTAAAAGTTATGTTAGTTGGACATTTTTTTCCTGAAAAAATGTTTATGTCCGATTAAATCTTGTTAAACATTTTGGGGTTCAAAGGGATATCCCTTCTTAAATGCTATTGATATCCAGGTCTTTAAAAGCCTTAGAGGAAAATATCCTGAAAAGTTTGGCTGAATTTGGGCGGGCGTCCATGTCAGTCAGCTAGTATGGCATCACGACTAGGTATGGCGCTGCCTATAGGCCCAGGCCTTGTCATGAGTAAATCTGGGGAGAGTGATTTATCGCGCATCCACAGGCATTTTTTCTTTTAACACTTTGAGGTAGGGTGCGCTTTTGCGTGCGCTGTGAGCGAGCAGTAATTGCATGGCCTGTAGGCCGCTTCTTTTGACCCAATGGGGGTACCCGTTGAAAATTCTTGTTACGGGCCCAGGCATACCCAAAATGGCGATTTTAGGCCAACATCATTACTCTAGGGATATTTTATCAAAAAGAAAGCCTTCATCGATCTCCTCTTAGTTTTTTTACAATATTCTGTTTGTTCCGTTTAGCTATCAGTTCTCAACAACCTACTTCAAGTTTTCAGCATTCTACTCAATCTTCTACCCAACAAGGTAAAATTTTAAACCCCATCTAAAAATTAAAAAAATTGTGAACCTATTGATTGTTTTTATATGGTCCCTTAGCTTCGGAAATACCATTCCCGTTAAAATGGAAAATCTCTATCACAGGCCTTTCAATAAGACCTATGCGATAGCGTATTTAAAGGGTACCTCATCTCTCATTATTAAGGTATTAGCAAATGTCATTTGTGTGTATGTGGTCAAAGAGTACCATCAAATTAGTAATCTGTTTATCTGACATATATGAAAAAAGTTTATGGCGGATAAAATTTAAGATAACAGGTATTTTTTTAAGCACAAAGTTACTATCGTATAACGGTAGCTGGAAACTCAATCTTGGAATTACTCAATGTAAGAAAAACTTAATCATAGAATCAGGCCATTTGAATTTCTATGAAATCTAGATGAAATAAGAGAAATTAAGCCAAAGAAAAGATCTTTGAGAGGCAAAGAGATTGGATATAGCGAGAAATTTTTAACAATGACGCTTAAAAATACCAGTTGCTTTTAGATGCTTACTTTGGATGTATATTTAACTCAATCTTAAACGGTTGCAACTAAAAGCATTTCAGAGTTTTTCCATTATGAATGGGGAACCCAAATATATCAATATATATTGTTTTATCCCGGAAGTAAGAAGAATTAGTAAGTAAATATTAGTTCAGATTCAGGGAAATTATGGTCCGACAAATCAAATTGGTCTCCTCTAATATATCTTAGTTTTTTACAATATTGAGTTTGTTCCGTTTAGCTAGCAGTTCACAGCAAACTCCAACTTTACAGCGAATTACTACAAGTTTACCGCGATTTACAACAACAAGTTTACAGCAATCTTCTACCCAACAAGGTAAACTTGTCAAGTCCTGTTATCTTCATTTTTTCTTATTTTGGTTGTCCGGAGGGGGGCAAAATTTTTATTATTTTGTAACTTATTTTGCCAATTTAATTTGTCGATGTACGAGCCTTTTATTTCTGTTGTTACACTCAATCGGTTGCAATAAATAATATGCTAAACACAGAGGGTCGGAATAATATGACATGGAATACACTAAAATATAGAATTGTATTTTCTTTAAAAACATACTAAAACTATAGAGCGCTTGTTTTGACTCATATGACCATCTGTCAAAAATTCTTGTTTTTCGGTACTGGGCCTAAATGTAGTAGTTATTTTGGGCCTGAAATCATGCTTTTTCCAATTTTCTCAAACCATACGTTAATATTTATGGAATTTTGCATGAAGTTAGAGGACCATAGAGGCCTTCTTTTGAGCCATATGGTCACTTGTTAAAAATTCTCTTTTTTCGGTAATTGGCCTAAATATGGTCATTTTGGGACCGAAAAGTTTTTTTACTCAATTTTCTCAAAAACACAATCTCCTTCGGGATGGTTACGTCCATAAACGGGCCGATCTTTTTTGGCCCAAAAGACACATTTTTGTACATTAAAAACGACACTGAATTTTTTTGAAATTTTATATGATGTTAGAAGACATCATTTGAGCTATGTGGCCACCTGCCGAAAAATCTCCTTTGTCATTGTAATTATTCGTAATAAATTATAATGAATCTTTTTTCAATTTTCACATGATAATTACTTTGACCACATCCAATATTTTGTCAATAAATTACTAGTAAATATGATTTTTGGACCTACCTTTGATAGGTCCTATATTTTCGCCTGTGTCCGTCCGTCCGTTCGTCTGTCCCGTGAGTATCTCAATAACCGCTCTAAGGATTTTTCTGATTTTTTGTGTCAAGGTATGTCTTCCTATTTGAAAAAAAGTGACGAAGCACGATTTTTGAAAAAAAAATCTGGTTGGTCCGAAAATGACCAAAAACGGGCCATAAATGAACATTTTTCAATATTAACAACAATCGGCTCTAACGATTTTTTAAATTTTTTGCATGTTGATAATAGGGATTATTATCATAAATCTCGCGAAAACTGCATGTCCGGAAAAATTCTCGTTCTTGATTTATAGCCCGAAAAGGCTCTCGGCCAATCAGATTGCTCGATTTTCAAAATCTTATCTCCAGAACCGCTTGACCGACTTTGATAAATTTTAGCATAGTGATGTAAAACCATAAGATTAACACATTGATAAATGTTATTGAGGACAAAAACATTTCGGCCCAAATGTCCGGAAATAGGGGATTTTAGTATTTTTTTCTAAAACGGTTATTTTTTTAATTTATTGTATGATGATAATAAGGATGATTCTCTATCCTGTAAAAAAACGCATGGATGAGAAATTCTGGTTTTCTAGGTATAACCTAAATCGGCTCTTGGCCAATCAGATCACTCAATTGTTATATCTTCAGAACCACTTCGCCGCCTTGTATGTTTAATTTCAAAAATTCTCATATTGGTTCACAGTTAATGTGTCTTTTAAATTCTAGGTAGGTCCATTCATGTTCCCTTGTTCTATTAAAAATTAAAATTTCGGGAACCAGTTCAAGCGTTGGCTTGTTTTCCTTTAAAGGGATCCCTAAGTACTCTGACAAGTTGTACTCAGATTAAAGAGAATAACAAATGATGAAGAATGCTTTTTATTCCAAATATTATTATCTACCTACTGGCCAAAAATCATTTGAAACAAAACAATGCTTTTCAATTTATAGATGATATAAAATATCAAAAATATTGGTATACCAAATGTGATGTCATAATTTCCAAAATTAAAGGCCGGTTTCCATTTACCCTGGAAATTTAAAACACTGATATCTAGAGAACCGTTCAAGATATTTACACGAAATAAAAAGCATTCTTCATCTTTTGTTATTCTCTTTAATCTGAACACAACTTGTCACAGTACTTAGGGATCCCTTTAAGGCACATAAAAGTGGAATAATAACAATATTTTTGGTAATTATAATCAGTTTTACAATAATCACATTTTTAGTCAAAAATGTTGTTATTTTGCAAGAATTTACTTCTAATTTGTACAGTTTACTGTTTCTCTCATGTCAGGGGGGAGGGGAGGCGCTTATTTACAAAAACTGTAATTTAGGGGTTCGCAAGATAAACTTTAGCGAATGGGACTTACGAAATTCAGGAAAGTTTTTCTAGTTAAATTATTTTTTTTAGGGAATTATGAAGCTGCTAGTGAATTTAGAATGCTATACCCAGGAATGTGTGGTATTCGTCCAGGTAATTCATTGTTTTTTGGTCATCTACTAATCATAATGAGGTTCGTGGGGTACTGTGAATTTTGGTGTGGTGTCTGTATCTTGCTGTTTTCAGCTGGTCGTCCAGAGAGGCGACTTAACTTTTATTCTGTAAGTCGGTTAGCCACAAAAAAATGGTCTCTCAATTTTTTTTTAAATGATAAAATTAAAGTAATATTAGTTATTTATTGGACCCCCAGTGAAGCCGATAGTGATCATATGAAATCATCCTTCCGTTTGTTAATTTGTCCGTCCGGTCATTTTTCTCAAGAACCGTTCATTAGATTTTTCTGAAATTTTGCATGAAGTCATATTACCATAAGGTGACACGAGTAACAGAGCTGGATTTTTGAAAAAAAATCTCGGGGCCTGGGCCACGCCAAAATATGGCAAAAAATTTGTTTTTTTGAGATTTTTTGAAAATCTTTTTTTGAAAATCTCTATTAGATAGTATAATTGATAAAAGATATGAAAGGTTTTAAATGTATGAAATATTTATATTTAAAATATAGTATATAAAATGTTAGTTATGTATTTTTAACAATACAGTGCTTCTCGATTGTTAAAGCAATCAAGCTATATATAATATCCATAAAATAAGATTATTTAACTAATAAATTACAACATAATGTTTCATGCTAATGTAATTCTTCAAGTAATTAGTTGATTCAAAGTTTTTTGAAATATGCATATTATATTATATTTAAAATATATGAAATGTTTATATCTAATTAGATATATAGTTTTAGTATGTTGCATATTGTAGTATGTATAATAGTGTACTTGTTGTTGTGGCATATAGTGTAGTATAGTAAGTATAGTGTAATACAGTGTAGTAGTATAATGTAGTATAGTTTAGTATATCATGTACTATAGAGTAGAGTATAGTGTATTGTAGTATATAGTATGGTATAGTTTATTATAGTGCAGTGTAGTATGGTTTAGTCTAGTGAGTACAGTATAGTTTAGTATAGTATAATGTGTTTTGTAGTATACTTTAGTATATATTAGTATAGTTCAAGTATGGTATAGCAAGGCTGCAAATATGATTCAATATCTCCCGGACATATGTCCGGCACAACGAAAATTTGTAACATCTGTGCCAGACATTAAAAAATCAAGCAACTTTGGCAGCTTTAGATATCTACAATAATATTTTTAGATGATTAAAGTTTGAAGCGTTAATGGCGTCTAAGATACATACCGTAATGCCTCGATTAAGCGGGGGGGGGGGGGGGGGGGGGGGGGGGGGGGGGGGGGGGGGGGGGGGGGGGGGGGGGGGGGGGGGGGGGGGG
>JAUOBW010213100.1:0-13568 GCA_032360285.1 Lepidozona retiporosa | reverse complement strand
AATGTTGTGAAGAGCCTTCACAAGGTCATCTGTATAAAGCCGTCTCTTTCTCTTTAACCCGGTCATCACATACAACAATCTTCACAACAGTTAATCATGGAAAAATTCCTACGTCCAGAACGTTTTGATGTCACACCAAACACTAGTGGATCTGATAAATCCTGGCTTCATTGGAAGCGAACATTTCAAAGTTTCCTATCCTCGATTTTGAAAACGCATAAAGAAATTGATAAACTTGATATGTTAATTAATTATGTCTCGCCTGCAGTCTACGAGTACTTTTCAGAATGTAATTGTTATGATTATGCGATGGAAACACTGGAAAAATTGTTTGTCGTTCCTAAAAATGAGATATTCGCACGTCACCTCCTAGCGGCACGGAATCAAAACACTGGTGAGGCTCTAGACGAGTATTTGAATAGCTTAAAACTTTTAGCTAAGGACTGTCAGTTTAAAGCTGTCACCGCAGATGTTTATAGACAAGAATTAATCCGTGATTCTTTCATCAATGGATTGCAATCACAAAGTATCCGTCAGCGTCTCCTAGAAAATGTTTCATTAAGCCTAGACGATGCTTTTACACAAGCAAGGTCACTCGAATTAGCACAGAAAAGCTCAGAATCATATTACACGATACCTTTAAACGCAGTAGCATCTAACAACACAAACATTGATTGTAATGTCGATACTCTCGTATTAAACTCAAGTAAAGCTACAGTTGATCCAAAATGTTATTACTGTGGGAAAAGTGCTCACAATAGACGTTCCTCCTGTCCAGCTCGCGATGCGGTGTGTCATTCTTGTAAAAAAACAGGACACTTTTCTTCTGTATGTCG
Source organism: Lepidozona retiporosa (assembly GCA_032360285.1). Classification (NCBI taxonomy): domain Eukaryota; kingdom Metazoa; phylum Mollusca; class Polyplacophora; order Chitonida; family Ischnochitonidae; genus Lepidozona; species Lepidozona retiporosa. The sequence goes on along the minus strand of JAUOBW010213100.1, from coordinate 12,732 downwards.
ATCATCACGTAATTCTCAAGGTAGTACCTCAGCAGCCATATACCCAGCCCTTGCCACCGTTATTGCAAGCACTAGGCATCCAAACTGTCTCGAGAAGGCTATTATAAATATCAAACTCAATGATACCGATACAAACGCATTGATTGATACCGGAAGCTCCGATAGCTTTATCTCCAAAACATTGGTCGATAAACTCAAAATCAACATCAAACCGAGTTATTCTACAGTATCTATGGCAGAATCGTCTGTCAAAGTTAACGTAATTGGATGTGTTTATGTAAATATTTGTCTAAATGACAACTACTATTACGATACAAAACTGTCCGTCCTAGAACATCTATGTACAGAAGTAATTATCGGTCAAAACATTCTCTCCCAGCACAAAAGTTTAACTGTTAAATTTGGAGGTAAGAAAGAAACACTATCAATTTGTAATTTAACAACTCTATCAACAGAACCAGCTACATTGTTCACAAATCTGCCTCCGGAGTGTCAACCTATTTCTATAAAGTCTCGCCGTTATAGCAAACCTGATAGGGATTTTATAGATTCAGAAATCGAACGTCTCCTTAGAGAAGATATTATTGAACCGAGTACGTCACCCTGGCGTGCCCAAGTAGTAATAACGACTAACGAAAGACACAAAAAACGTATGGTTATCGATTATTCCCAAACTATCAACCGCGTTACAGAGTTAGATGCATACCCACTACCGCGCATCGAGGAGCAGATAAATGAAATAGCAAAAAACAATGTTTTTAGTACAATTGACTTAAAAGACGCTTATTACCAAATCCCTATTAGAAAAGAAGATAGACCATATACAGCTTTTGAGGGTAACGGAAAACTTTACCAAAACAAACGTCTGCCTATTGGTGTAACGAACGGGGTACCATGCTTTCAGCGTAAAATTGACGAATTTATCCAAAGACATAACCTTCCAAAGGCATTTGCATACTTAGACAATGTTACCGTTGCTGGAATAGATGACAAAGAACATGAAGCTAATCTTGCAAAATTGTTAGAAGCTGCAAAAGCCGATAATCTGACATTAAATCATAGCAAATCGATATTCGGAGTAACATCAATTAGATTACTCGGTTATGAAATAACGAACCATGAAATACGACCTGACCCTACTCGACTCCAACCACTAAGAGATATTCCACCTCCCCATAATATCAATTTACAGAAGAAAGTCGTTGGTCTATTTGCGTATTATTCAAAATGGATTCCCAAGTTTTCAGAAAAGATCAAACCATTGTCGAGTAACACTACTTTCCCTCTACCCAAACCTTCTCTAGACGCTTTTCGTTCCCTCAAGTTAGAAATAGAGAACTCTGTTGTTTGTGCCATAGACGAAGATCTGCCGTTTGTCGTAGAAACGGATGCATCCAACTTAGCGATTGCAGCAACACTTAACCAAGGAGGTAGACCGGTGGCGTTCTTTTCTAGAGCTCTTCAGAAAAGTGAATTAAATCATCCATCGGTTGAGAAAGAAGCATATTCGATTGTAGAAGCAATAAGACACTGGAGACATTATCTTGCCGGAAAATATTTTAAGTTAATTACTGACCAGCAGTCTGTTAGTTTTATGTTTGACTCAAAACGTGTCGGAAAAATAAAAAATGATAAGATACAACGTTGGAGACTTGAGTTAGCTTGCTATAATTTTGACATAGTTTACCGCCCTGGAGATCAAAACATTCCGGCTGATTCACTTACACGACTCTTTTGTTCTGCAGTCTCAAAATCAGAACTTTACAATTTACATAATTCACTTTGTCATCCTGGAGTAACACGTATGAATCACTTCCTTAAATCCAAAAATCTAGCGGTTTCGATTGATGAGATAAAGTCTATGACGGCCACATGTCCAATCTGTTCAAAATGTAAACCAAAGTTTTATAAGCCATCGTCTTCAAAGTTAATTAAAGCAACACAGCCATTCGAAAGGCTTAGCATCGACTTCAAAGGTCCATTGCCATCCTCGACTAGAAATAAGTATGTCCTCACAGTTATCGACGAATACTCACGATTCCCCTTTGCAATACCATGTAGCGATATCAGTGCATCGACGGTCATCAAGTGCTTATCTTCAGTATTTTCTGTTTTCGGTTTACCAGCTTTCATTCATTCCGATCGAGGAAGTTCATTTGTTTCGACGGAGTTTAAGGACTGGCTCCACACGAAAAATATCGCCTCGAGCAGGACAACTCCGTATAATCCCAGTGGTAATGGACAGTGTGAGCGTTATAATTCGACAATTTGGAAAGCAATCACACTTGCGTGTAAATCACGAGGATTAGACATAAAGTGCTGGGAAGCAGTGTTACCAGATGCACTTCATTCTATTCGGTCGTTGTTATGTACCTCAACAAATACTACGCCCCACGAACGAGTATTCAGTTTTCCTCGTAGATCTGCGACTGGTCAATCGGTGCCAACATGGCTGAGCAATCCAGGTCCAGTCTTGCTAAAAAGATACGTTCGTCAATCCAAGTACGATCCACTCGTTGATGAGGTAGAACTTATCGAATCAAACCCTAGCTATGCACATGTACGTTTTCCTGATGGAAGAGAATCATCAGTATCACTTCGCGATCTTGCTCCTTGTGGAGTACAGACACTAGGTAACGACACTCCATTACCTAATGAGACAGAACCATCGCTACAACCGCCTCATATAGTAAACGAACGTCCACCCATTGTAGTTGACTCGAGCATACCTAGTCTCACTCCCGAAACAACAAATCAGATCGAGTCGATTGAGCCTCAAGATAGCATAATACACGTTCCAGAAATTAGAAAATCGAACCGTGCCAAACGTGCTCCGCAACGACTTGACTTGTAAATGACAATCATCACAACTTAAAAATGAGGGGGAGAATGTTATGAACTTGTGTTTAATATACATGTGGTGTTTATTAACTTGTCTTACAATATCTGTTTTATTATGTATTTTAGGTATAAGGTTAATAATGTTGTGAAGAGCCTTCACAAGGTCATCTGTATAAAGCCGTCTCTTTCTCTTTAACCCGGTCATCACATACAACAGTTGTATATTTAAGAAATAATTTATTAGTCATGGAGCGATGTGGGGTCATGTATGACAGTCAAGGACAAAACGTATTTTTTAAATACTATCGAGAATTTATTAGATCACTATATGTGCCATTACGAACAATATTTAATTGTCGATGATTTTAACTTATAGGGACAAAATTCCAAAATGGAGACAATCATGACTGAAAATAGCTGTTATAGTCTAATTTCCAAACCCACTTGTTTTAAATCAGTCGTGAATCCCCTTGTATAGAACTTATGTTGACACACATAAAGTTCTCTTTTAAATTCGGCCAAACAATTGAAACTGGTCTATGTGATTATCATCGACTCATATTAAATGTTCAAAACAACTTTTAAAAAACTACCAACTAAGATATTTATTTATAGATCATAAAAATATTTTGTTCTGAAGATTTTTTGTCAGAACTATATTTTAACCTTATTTCTTGTACAAATATTTTAAATTTTTCGACTATATATACTAATCTGTTAAATTTGCATTGCCTCTCAAGACTAAGTTACTCAGGGGTAATCATAAGGACCATGTAAATAAAGACGTCAAAAAGGCAATGATGACACGTGCACGCCTTAAAAAAGTCTCACAGGATCTAAAGACACCTGAGGCTTTTCTAAATTATATGAGGCAACGTAATTTTACCAAAAATTTAAACAACAAAGCAAAAAAATATTTTTAGGAAAATATTAATATCGATAAATCGAATAAATCGCTGTAGCAAATTTGTAAACCGGTTCTTTCAAATAGCAATAGCTACGTGGCTTCCGCAAAAAAATATATTACCCATTATACACTCTTTTTTCTACTGCAAAATTGGGAAAAATGTCTTGATAAACGGGGATATGTTGGGTCAATACTAATTGGTCTGTCAAAAGAATATAATTGCTTACCACATGACTTAATTATTGCAAAACTGGAGGCATACTGTTTTGGAATAAAAAGCTTACATCTTATCTACTCTTATCTGATGAAACGCAAACAACGCGTACAAAATTTCTCCTCATTAAGCGAGTTTATGGAAGAGGTCTTAGGCGTTCCACAAGGCTCTATACTTAGACCATTACTTTTTATTATTTTTATAAGCGACATATTTTATTTTATTTTCGAAACTAAGCTGTGTAATTTTGCTGACGATAATACCCTATACGCTTGTAATTCTGATATTAAATCAGTTATATCACGTCTGCAAAATAACACATATCGTATTATAAATTGGTTTTCGAACAACTCAATGGCAGCAAATTCAGCAAAATTCCAGCTTATATACCTTGGGAAATTTACTGATTATAGTGAATTATCTATAAGGGTAGGGAATGAAATAATTGTCCCTAAAGATAAAATTAAACTCATTGGAAACGAAATTGATTCTAGTCTCAAATTTGGGGCTCAAATTAAGTGAATGTGCTCAAAGGCCAAAAATAAGACAAGTGCATTGAGAAGAATTCATAAGTGTAGATTAAGCTAAGCAATACTTCTATATAACGCCATCATCCTGTCAGTGTTTAACTATTGTCCTATAATATGGATTGAATATGTTTTGTTCGAAGGCACGTGACAATTTGATCAACAAAACACAACAAAGGGCCTTAAGAGTTGTGTACCTCCAGCTGAATTCAACTTTAACTGAGACTTTAGAAACTAAGAATAGCTCTTTGATACATTTATGTAATCTTCGTAAATTAACGCATGAGATATTCAAGTCTTTAAATCAACCTTATCCAGTTTTTATGAGCGAGTTATTCATTCCTAAACCTGTCGCAACAAATTTTACGTCTCAAAAACTTCTGATACTGCCTGAACTCAAACACTCTGAAAAAAACTCGTTAAAACACACACCTCTATCGCAGGAGAACCATTTGAAATTCATTAGATATATCTCTAATGGAAGCCAAAACCCAAATTTAAAAAAACAAAACGAATTTAAATCCGGATTGAAATCCTGGTATGGAAAAGGGTGTATCTGTACAAAGATTTGCAGGACGTGAATTATCGTGTATTTTTTTTCTTTGTATTATTATATTTTATTTGTATTTATATGACTTTCTGGATAATGGATAATTGCTATTTTAAATTAACATGTTGGATTGTATTAAATAAATAAATAAATAAATTACATTAAGCTAGGTAGGAAAAATGTTCCAATTGAAGCTTCTCGTTGGTATATAATTTCAATCTCTAACTGTCATAAATGGTATAACTGGATTGTCCAATGCTCGATAATTGAAGTATACAGGGTGAGATTGAAAGAAATTGTCAATATCCTTTTTAAAAACTTCAATTGAGCAAAGCTTGTTTTGCTTTTTCAGGAATCAGGTTCCACCAATCTACTATTCGATTACTGCATACAAATTTTCTTACGTTCAATCTTGCATGTCGCTTTTGAAGCTTCATTTCATGTCTTTGACTTGATGGTGGAAGTATCGACTTTAATTTGAATAGCTGTTTGTGATATTTAAAAGCAAGTATAAGGTCATACCTTATTCTACGATAAACGAGCGTAGGTAACTTTAGGAGTTTTAAGCGTTCTTCATAGTTTAAATTTTCTAAACCCGCCACTCTTCTTGTTGCTCTGCGTTGGACTACTTCAATTAGCTCGGCTAGTTTCCATGTATTTATTTGGTGACTACACTGGTGCTGCGTATAAGTGGGCGAACATGTGCTTTGTACAGTTGTAAGAAAATGGCGTTGTTTATATAAAAACGATTACGATAGGAAAGTTAAAAAAGCAACTAAAGTTGTTGCCTAAATGGAAAGCCCCAGGTTCTGATAGAGTTCAAATATGTCACATCTATACATGAACCACTTGCTACATCACTTGATGAATGTGTTTCGACTAGTATGATTCCAGAATGTAGTTGGTAGAAAGGTTTTGATAATGAAGGATGGAAGTAAATGTCCTGTAGTAGGAAACTATAGGCCTATAGCTTGATTGAACTTACTGTGCAGACTCCTAACTGGAATTTTTAGTGAAGGGGTTTATGACTTTCTACCCATTTACCGACAGAAAAATACATTATCGATGGAAAGCTGGGTTGGCTTTGTTGGTTCGAAAGACCATATTTAAGACAGCAATTTATTGATAAGATAAATTGTAAACAGTCACAGGTTTACTTGATTTAACAGGTTACCTGACTGGGTATCTTTCATCATATGCAAGTTGAAGTCGAGGTCTTATAAGTATTGAGGAAGGCGCGGCAAGTGAAATGGGGACAATGCATCATTATATGGTGAATAGCGAATAAGCCTTTTTAAAAGCAAAAACGAACACAATATTGGTCAGGTAAACATAGAAAATAAATATGAATACAAACGAAGGATTGAAAAGGAGAAAGCAGACAAGACAGTTTCATGGTCAATTTGAAATTAATACAAAATAATTTAAGTCGACAGAGAGTTGAAACTGGTTAAGCAAAGAAGTCTTAAAACGTGAGACAGAAAGTTTGATCATGGCTGCTGAAAGTTTGTTAAAATTTAAATTGGCAGCTTTTAATAAATATGGATTATCGGCAGGTAAAAAATGGTACCGAGGCAGTCCAGGAAAACGAGAGGTAAAAGTTATTTTGGGATTTTATGGTCCAGTGTATTACGGTGATTGCCCACCGAGAACCAGATATCATAGTCATTGATAAGTAAACAATTCCTGCAGTATTATAGATGCGGCCTGTCCAGGAGACCAAAACTTACAAGAAAAGAAAATATATTGAAATATGCCGACCTCCGCCTGGAAATCACACGATTGTGTAATCACAGTAATCCCAGTAATCATAGGTGTACTTGGCTCAAATCCAAAAGACATAGATATTTACATATTTACTGGTGGAACATCATATACTGTGAAACTGAAACACAATAACGAAAATAATAATAATACATTTTTCAATATATGTGATTAAAATATACCTAAGCAAGTGAACCTATCTATTGAGTAGAAGCCACTTTTACACACACATATTGGTCCATCTATTTTGTCTCTACATCCAAGTGAGGAACGGTCATCACAGTCTACATCCGCACATGTCTCTCCTACAGAAGGAGCTGCTGTAGTGACTGCTTTCACACCTATTAATAAATTAAATTATGTATTACATTCATATTGTTAGTTTACATAATGATGTCAATAAAGTGTTCTGTGATTATTAAAATAAAATTGTGCTTCGAACTCGGCAGGTCCTACGTTGTCCCTATTTCCTTATGTCGTTTGAAGTTTCGTTTTCAAAACCTTTTTCAGATTTGGATACCATGCAGAGTAGACATAGTCGAATTGAGGTTGGATAAGAAAATTACATAAACGTCTGATTTTTTGGAACCACTCTTTTAACTTTGAATTTACTTGCGAATATAATTGATTTGGTCACATTGTCGCCAAAATGGATACTCAATTTTTTGTCGATAAACCAATCACAAAGATTTGCAAAATCTAAATTTAATTTGTGATCTATTTCCTTAACTCCCTTGTGTTGAAACAGAATACAAGAGTCATCTGCATATAGATATAGCTTTTACAAGATATGGAACCAGGCATAGATTTTATTAGTAGAAATAACAACAGTCCTATAATCGAGCCCTGTGGCACTCCACAATTTAAATTACCGGAATTAGATAAGGCCTCCTTTATATTTACTTTGAATGTTCGATCAGTTTAATATGAACCAACATATTTCCCCGTTAGAGAATTCTAAATATACCATTTTTTATAATAGTATATTGTGGTCCATCGTATCGAATGCTTTTTGCAAGTCAATTAGAATCATAAGCTTGATTGAAAGCCTGTGTGTATACAATCGTTCAGAAAGGAAACACATGACGATGTGTAATGATTAGTTTGAAGAGCTGATTGAAATTTATAAAGAATTTCGTTTCCTATGAGGAAATTATTAGTCTGGTTATGGACAACTCTTTCAATTATTTTAGAAATAATTGGCAATAGAGATATTGGCCTGTAGTTTTTCGGATCGGTTTTACAGCCCTTTTTGTACAATGGCTTTAGTCTTCCAATCTTGCAACTGCTAGGAAACGATGAAGTTGAGATAGAGAGATTGCATATAACTACTTAATTTTTATCCCTTCAATCTTTAAATATATTATGTATTTATTTATAAAGCCATAATATTATTTAGTAGGTTAATGCAAAACTTTTTAAACCAAGTATACAAGTAGGAATATACAAAAAATATTTTGATCTTTGAGAAATTTGGGTTTTTTATATCTCAAAATTTTCAAAATACTTTGTTTCTTTACGCTTATCATCCTAAATGGTCCCATAACTTTTTTTACATTTTCAGATATTGGTTTTGAAGAAAAAGGTGACCAGCGTCAGATTTTACTATAGAAAAACAATACTTTAAATTTTTTTTTTTCCTATATGACGTCACTAATATCCAAAAAATTCAAAATGGGGGAAACTGTACCACTTTGGGAAAACGTACCTCTGATTTTATTTACCTACATACAACCCATTAACATTTTCAAAACTCAAAGGTACATAGAAGTGCATACATGCATATACCCAGCTTCTGGAGTAAAACCAAATTACGGACATTTATTGACATTGGGTTAAATATAAACATTTGTGTTGATATTTATAAAAAAAAGAATATTTACATTAACATTTTAATATATTAGGGAAGTGAAAAAATGTTTATACGCCATATTTATTTACTGTTTAAGTGTTAGTCCAGCACTTGTACTTGTTGTTATATGAGCGGCGCACAACAATTTAATATAAACTATAAAATTACAATAATGGCGGATTTACTTCCTAGTACACTCCCACAAATGCTAAAGGACCTGAAAATTTTAAATAATTTGGTAATATTTGTATATTTTTTTTTCTTCGTCCAACACATGCTAGCATGGAAAATAATATTTAGCTTGTTTTTCAATATTTTGATTAATTGTGATGTCATAATTACCGGGCACTAGTTTTAAATTATCAGTAAAACCTTTTAAATATAGTCATAGGCATCAAGTATGTCCACTTTCACTTTCAATAAATTGATCGTATCTTGAAAACGGAAAAAGATTTTTCAACGAAATAAAAAGCATAGTATTTTTTTTCAAATAGACTTTATTCTGAGCCAAACATGTCAAATCGCTTGGGGTTTAACAAATGATGAGTAACAAGAAAATGACAATGAATATCAGAAGTAATACTTTGAAAATGTAAGAAAAATAAACCTTTTGGGTTGATATATTGACAAAATTGACTTTATAACCAATAAGGTATTCATATTGCTGATGAGATTTTTGTAACCAAACTATACGATAACAGAGATCTTTATTGTTGATTTAAGTTGTAATAAATTTATGGCTAAATACCAAGTCTCAAGCAATTACTTTGAATCGTAAAATGGTAGCATTAGTAGTGAGATTAACTCAAATTTAATTGATTTTGGATCGTAATATTATGTTACTATTACTTATGAGTGCTAATGTGATGTATGTAAATATCTGACACTAGGATACTGTGTATTATGTCAGAAATTCTTCGTATTGTTAGATCAACTTTAAATAATGATTTTTGCTGGAATTTATGTTATTTCGATGAAACTGATAATGTTTGGCTATTATGAGTTATATTGTTTTAAAAACCTTTTTAAGTTGTTATTACAAATCAGGGCAGAGAATTGTATTACATTTCGGGACAGCTTGGTTTATTACAAATCTGGGCAGATTTATTACAACTCGGGTCAGCTATTACAAATCGGGTAAAGCTATTATAAGTCGGGGCAACGATTAAAAATCGGGGCAGCTTTTACAAATTGGCGCAATACAGATTTTATAACAGCTTAGACCAGAGTTCGATTTATTAAGTCCAATTATATTCGATCTAAATTAATTCTGCGATAACATTTTCAGATATAGTTTAGGAATTTGGTTTTACATCACATATTAAGATTTCAGTGGGATAGCTTAAATATTTCTCTTGAAAATCAAATTTATGTATTAGTATCTTTACTAAACCTTACTAAATTTGGCTTTGCTTACCTCCCAAAATATACTCAAGGTCTACCATATTTTTCTTAATTTCTATTGTTTTTATGCATTGCGCATGGCAACTCCAATGCAAACTGTGAAAAGGTGTATTATTACAAATTGGTAATAAAATGTTGTTTTAATACTATTTGTAGCGAATAATCTTCAAAATCATTAATTTATGTGAAGGTGAAATAAACAATATGGGGTGTGTTATTAAAAGGGTGATATTTCTACTTAGCTGAAAGTTGGAATAAATAATATCTGAGGTTGGAGAGTTTAGACCATTCAGAATACATATTTATAAATGATTCTGCGAAACAATGAATGTAAAAATATGTTTTATTGTTTTTAGAGATAATTTTAGAATTTTTTACTGAGCAAATAAACCTATCATTGTTTCCATATTCATGTTGCATACATGATATGATCATATTTTCAATGTAAACAGTTGTGATAAAGATTAGTAAGAGTTTATATGAAATGATTAAATGATAGATATGCCTAATAAGAAAATGCTAAGAGGCATTTACTAGGTAGCATTATGATGTCGTCACAACTGTCAATATTTCTACATATTGACAAGAAGACTGAGAATGATTTCATTCATAGTAGGAGTAAACGAGAAAATAAATCGTTTATTTCGAGTGAAATTTAACGGATTTGTCGAATAAAAGGCGTATTAGGACTTGTTTTGTTGTTAGTAGTTGGTAAAATTGAAATTGTGATCCTCTGCTTGTTATTTATCGTAAAATTTGGATATTTTCAATAGTATAACTTCTCTTATTATGTATATATTTATATTTATTTAGCAAAAAATATGAAATCTTTAATAATTTTATTGGCATGTATAACTGGAAGCCTTGCACTCGCAATGGACTTTCGTAAACCGGCGATAGACGATCCTGAATGGATCGAGTATAAGTTTAAGTTTGGAAAGAGATTTGACTACACTGAGGAAGAAGAAGCGGAAAAGAGTCAGAACTATTGTAATAATGTAAAAGAAATAAAGAAACACAATAGTCAGAATGGTCAAAATTATAAAATGGGGATTAATCAGTTCTCTGACATGGTGAGTATAATTCATATGTTAGCCTAAGGCCCAATGGTAAAAATTATATTCAATAAAAGTTTTCTCTGCCCACACATACACGACCATAATATTTCTCTCTTCTTGACTTATTATTGGCGCAGATGTTATCTTAAAGTAAATCATTTAGCATAAGAGAAAGTTTTTTTAGCTGTAATTTTTTTCTGATAAACAATTCCTAACAATTTAATGTAAATAATTTCTAAAAAAAAATATTTAAACAAAGGTATTTTTTTAATTACATACTAAGAATTTAATATAATTACACACTTGGGATTAACCATCGTTACAAGAAATTTTTCTTGTAATTATGAATTAGCAAAATACAAAAGATTACCGTAAAACGAAACAAATATGAATTGTCTGACGATGATTAAAACTTGAACAAAAGCAAAGAAATTAAAATTGTAAGTGTGATTTGCTGATGTCAGCATTCGAGGAAACCCTGCTATTTAAGCTAGATAAGTAACTTTAACAAAGAATGTCAAATAGCTTTCACTACTCTTTCTATTCCTATTGGATAGTATAGACAACTTTACGATATTAGGCGTAGATCTGAACTGGTGTTTCTGATCTATATATGGTTTAGAATTGTTGTTTTTATTTGCTGCGTATGAAGGATAGCAAGTCAGGTAACCTGGTAATCAACTAACCTGAGACTCATAACATTTTAATTTAATCAATAAATTCTTGTCTTGAATATGGTCTTTCAACAACAAAATCAACCCAACTTTCGATCATTTTTTTTCACCGGATTATAAGAACTGGTGGAAGGCGTAGACGGTAAATGATAGATACCACCGTGTTACATTGTGACAACAGCACACCATAGGCATTTTATTACTCTGTCTAACACACATACCCTAGGAACCAAATCAAGATATGGACACTTTTGTTCTCTCTTTCAATTTCGGATATTACGTCATTGCCAAACAAGTTTTTGACCTGAATCTTCTGACGGATTGTGTAACAGACCCATTTCACGTTTTCTACTTTAGCTTGAAAGATATTGGCCTAAATACATGATAAATCATTGTCTACTGTTCTGATGTTAGAAATCTCGGCCCCAGGCCTGATAAAATACGGGTTAATCACACCAAATGAGCTAATAAAGATTATCAAAAAATTATATTGTATGTTTGTTAGCATCTTTACTTTCTAAGTTATAAATCTTCATTTTAGCTTTAATCAGCAAAATATTTCATCTTTGCGAATAATTTAAATATAACTCAGAATAAGCGTATATGTTACTAAACAATACCATTTAGTGTCAGTTGCTTTTGAACCCTCTACAACAAACCATATGTTTAAATTAAAATGGTGACTAAAATAAATCAGTGACGTCATCATGTAAACTGAGAAATGATAGTGATTTTGAGTAATGGGAGTTTGAATAGGTGGGTAGGTAGGTATCAGATTTACCGTACTGTCTAAGAAAGGGCCCAGTTTTCACAAGGTAACACGGTGGTATCTATCATTTACCGACTACCCCTTCCCCAAATTGAAATAACTTGGTTCAGGTACCCATTTACCGACGAAAAATATCGATGGAAAGCTGGGTTGGCTTTGTTGCTCCGAAAGA
>JAUOBW010212989.1:0-13579 GCA_032360285.1 Lepidozona retiporosa | reverse complement strand
ATGAATGGATAAATTTAAGAAAATTTTGCAAAAATAATGACCTTTTTAAAAAAATGCTTCGGGTTCTAAGGGTTAATATTCCACTTCAAAATATTGTGAGTTTTTGTGCATCAGGCGCAAGAGTATGTTGTTCGTTCTTATCTAGTTTTCAAATATTTTCTTTAGAACAAATGTAGTTTGTCTGTACAGGGATATTTTGTTATATCGTATCTTTCGAGCTTTGCTTTAATTTCAATTAATCGATCTTCTTCATGAACCATATCTATTCTTATTTTCTCTTATACGTTAGGTTAGCTTTGCAATTCCATTTTCATTCTTTCTTTTTCATTAAATTCAACTTGCTTAGAACTTTTTGAAGTGTGCTTTTTGTTTTTTCTAAAATTCCTATATTCCAGCTGGCATTTTTTTCCGTATTTCTGTTTACATCTTTTTCCCATGATCACTGTAATAACGTTGCCATCTGCACATAGCAGTAGATTCATGTTTAGCAACAATGTTTAGCAATCATTTTAACAATGACGTAGACTAGTTCTAGTCTCTCTCCGGGCTAACTATATATCACGTTGGTCTTTGCCAAATCAAGATACGGGCCGTAAATCATAAATACGCATAGAGACTGAACAAGTCTAAGTTGAGGCTGCTTTCAGCGATTCTCCCTAAAACTGTTTAACCGATTTGTTTCCCATTTTCAAGATTTTTAAGCATAATCGTGAACTTGAAAGTATCCTTAAGGTCTTAGCCATAGAAATGTCAAATTTCAAGTTGTTGCTTTTTTGGGCTTTTCTGTATCGTGGTCACCTTAAGCTTAAATTGACCATTTTGCTCTCTAGAGAAAATCGGAGTGTAAGCCCTAGCAATGCATTTTCAATCATTTTGAGTATATAGTTGTGTTTGTCTGAGGTCCATTAGTCACTAACTGCTTGTTATTCACTGTTTTTAAAAACAAAACTTGACAGGAATATTGTTTCATATACAAAATTAATTTTTAGGCAAACACTCCTCAGGAGCAGCCGATTGAAGAGGATGTGAAATTGTTCAAAGAGTTTTGCGTATCGGAAATCTCGAAGTTAGTCGAAAAACTGGATAGTTCCGAGAGAGATCTCTCCGACTACACGAGTCTGGCTAAAGTAACTTTAGCTAGGTGCAAAGTATATAATGCACGGAGGGGAAAGGAAGTCAACAACTTAAAGTTGAAAACTTGGGAAAGCGTTCAAGACGGTCGCTGGAAAAAAGTCGACCACAGGATGGTTGAAGATCCTGTTGAAAAGGTCCTGGTAACAAAAATGAAATTGTGCTATGTTTTGGGGAAACGTAAGAAAGGCCAAAAAGCCAAGCCAGTTCCAATACTGTTTACCCCAGATATAGTTTCCGCCATAGAATGTCTTTTAAGGTACAGAGACTTTGCAAATATTTCAAAGTTAAACAAATATGTTTTTGCCAGTGGCGTTGGTCAAAACTATCTTAAAGGATGGGATGTCCTACAATGGACAGCAGCCAAAGTTTTGGGTTTGAAAAACCCTAAGGTACTCACACCAACAAGGGTAAGAAAATACATCTGCACTATGCTACAGCTTATGAGCTTAAGCAAATCAGAGAGGAAGATTGTAACCAATCATATGGGCCACACACAGGAAGTCCATCGAATGTGGTACCAAATGGAGGACTCGACGTCTGAAATCACAAAAATGGCACGAATTTTAGAAGCTATTGATTGCGGAGACACTGTAAGGCATAAAACAATAGACGCTTTAGGAAAAGTGGCTCCAAATAAAAATAGTGAGTGATTTTTTAATTTACGTTAGTTTTGGTTTAGGGTGAATTAAAGTTATATGAGATATTAATTTTGAATATCAAAGTATTTAAAAAACTTATCTAAAAACTATTATGAAACCAAATCTGTTATTCTCTTGCTAAACTTTAAGTAAAATGATAATTTAAACCATAATCTAAAAATCTAAGCGTATGAGAAAATTTTAGAACTTCGTGATACTCGTAATTCTTAGCAAGTTATTGTTTTGGTATTGTCTACGCTAAACCTCAAAATCCAGTTGTTGAATTTTTTGATAGTAAAAATGTATTCAAAAAACTTCCGTATCGAAATTTAAAATGGCAATCTTTCAAACGTTTTTGCAAAAGAAATTTTCGAGAGAAGAAATTTTCGCGAATTTGGCACTGATTCGCAAAAATGCAAAACCTTTTAAAAAGCAACGATTTTTGAAAATTTCTTCTGCGAAACCGTTGCCTGTTTTTAAGAAATTTTTCCAAAGTATTCCAAGTAAATTAATGATAAAACATGTGGGACATTTGTACAACCAAAAACGAAGTACAATTTTTTAAGCCATAGAAAAAGAAAATGTTAATAAATTGATTATCCAACTACACGTTTTTTTATATAAGAACATTCGAAAGTCCTAAGCTGTTTAAAACAAGCCTTAAAAAGTCCTATATGTTCTTAACTTTTAGTCATTAAACCTCTTTGTTCTAAAGTTCCACACCAGAAAATCAGTATAGAAAAACTATTGTGTTCTATAAATTTTACCTGTATACAAAAATGCACAAAAAACACGTTAAATTCCGATTTATCGAGATCTTTAAAGTTTAACTTTTAAGATTTTTACACTAGATAAAAAATGGATTTTTCATCAATTTTCTCCTCTTTAAAACACTTAGGAATCCATTTTAACATTCTTTGGGACTCACTATACAAAATGATTAAACCTTATTTGGTAAAAGTCTTTTTGGTCTTGATGGTGAGCATATGCCAAGCCTGAAGGTTTATACAATCAAAGAGGCAAAAGTTTTGTATACCTTGTTAAATTTTTACTCAAACCATTGTTTTTTAACGCAAAACAAGCTTTTTAGATAGAAAATATAATTTGTTAGAAAAACATTTTAGAAAACAAAATATTTTGGTTAGATTGAAGTTTGACAAGATTTTTGGAATCTTCTAACAAGCCTGGTCTAAGCAAATTTGTCAGAATGTTAAGCATGTTACAGCTGAGCCAAAAAATCAATATGCTTAAAAAATCGTGTAATAGAGGAGATTTAAACGCTTTTTTGACCTATATAGCTACTAACCCAAAGTTTCCACATTTTTCTCAGATATGTCCAGCAATGGCTGAACCAATGAATCATTTTAATTTAATAACAGCGAGACAAACAAAATCTATCATATAATTGTTATTAATTTGTTCTTAGCTAATAGAAACGAAGTACAGAGTGCTTTACCTACGTCTAGCAGACTATTTAAAGCTGCAAGTTTGCCAATAGGTTAGTATTGTTAAACGCCACTATACAAAAGTTTTAAAATCTTGCGTGGTGTTAGAGGTCCATTGAATAGTTTTTTTAACTTTATTTTTACCATCCAAAAATTCTCATAACTTTATCAGACATTTTGAGCCCATAAACCGCTGTTTTGCAATAATGTAATCTTTTTGGACCCCCGAAGGGAAAATGTCCTACCTTAAGGGAAGAAATTTTCGCGAGAAGAAGTTTCCGCGTACGAAAATTTCGCGAGAAGAAATTTTCACGAATTTGGCCCTGATTCGCGAAAATTTCTTCCGCGAAATATTTTCAAAAGGCAACGATTCGCGAAAATCTCTTCCGCGAAAATTTCTTCTCGCAGATTTTTTCGGAAAAAAAAAGTTTTTTGATTTAATGTATTCGTCTTGCTTGTGCAAATGTTTATCAAAAAAGAGACTTAAACGGTTTCTAAAACATATTACATCAAGAAGTAGTTATAAATAATGGTTTTTCAGTGTTTATTGATGATTTAAAAGGTTTTCACTAGCCTTCATTCGCGAAAGTTTCTTCCGCGAAAGTTTCCCAAAAGCAACATTTCGCGAAAATTTCTTTTGCGAAATACGCAAACTTGGGGAGATCCATTTGCGAAAATTTCTTCCGCGAAACTTTCTTATCGCGAAAATTTCCTGCCTCAAGGTATATATTCATACTTTCCCGTCCGTGCGTCCGTCTGACATTTTCCCGCTAAACCGCTCTAAGGATTTTTCTAATTTTTTTTTGCATGAAATTAGGGGGCTATAAGTAAAGAAAAGCGACAGAGCCCGATTATGGAAAAAATTCTCGAAGGCCTGGGGCAGCACCGAATGTGCCCAAACTGACTGTAGAATGCCAAAAAGTGAGTTTTTTGTTGTTTTCTAAAAACTACTCTAAGGATTTTGCTATTTTTTTGCATGAAACTAAATCGAAGCATGACTCATCTCATGACGCTAGTCTTTAATGCCAAAAAATTATCGGGCCCGTCCAGGCAGGCCTAAATATGCCCAAAACGGCCGGGAAATGCCTAAAATAGAAGCTTTTGGCTAATTTATCAAACACGGCTCTAAAGGTTGGTTCACACCAGGCGGTAAAACACGATAAAGTTATATATTTCTACAGAAATTTAATGTTTTATCCCAATTTTGACGACAAAAATTGTTATTATAGCCCAGTGTGAACCAACCTTAACGATTCTGCTGAGTTTTTGCATGGAACTAAGGGGCTGTTCATGTGGAGGCGGACTAGCCCGGTAACCGGGCTGGGAATTGAAATCTGATTAGTTGATAATCATCTTAACCAATCAAGTTGCCAATCCCAGCACGCTTACCGGGCCAGCCCGCCTCCATATGAACTAAGGGGCTGTTTATATGAAGGCGGGCTGGCCCGGTAAGCGGGCTGGCAATTGAAATTTGATTGGTTAAGATAATTATCAACCAATCAAACTTCAATTCCCAGCCCGGTTACCGGGCCAGCCCGCCTCCATATGAACAGCCCCTAAGAGGCTGTTTATATGAGCAAAACCAAACCGCAATGAGATTTTCAAAACAAAAGACGGGAGTAATTAGTAAGAGAAATTAGCCAATCATAGCGTTAAAAACAAATTTCCTTGCGGTTTGAGTTCATATCGGGTCTTCATGTAAAGGGCCTCTAAACCAAAGCATGAATCTTCAAATTACACAGGCTTTAGTGCCACTTTATTCTCTGGCTAGTCCAGGCCCAAATGTTCCCAAAATGTCAGCAAAATGCCAAAAACTAAATCAAAGCATCACTCATCAAACGACGCAAATCATTGGTGTGAAAAATCCATTAAACTGTTCAGACAGGCCTAAAATCGCCTAAAAGGCTAAAAAAAATGAGGGTTTATTTTCTCAAAAACGACTGTAAGGATTTTTTGTGTGAAACTAAGTTAAAGCAGGACTCATCAAATGACACAGGTTATTCATCATTCTTTAACAGCTTTATAATTAGGTATTGGAATTTCCACTTGCAGTGTTACTTGTTTATATTTCATCCCTGATATTATATTTAGAATTAGTTGAAACCAACGAAGTGCCAGACGAAACTAGCAGATTATCTAAAGGTTCAACTTTGCCAACAGGTTGGTATTTTAGTACTAAAATGCTATTAAAATTGCTATATTCGAGTGCAACAATTTTGTTATTCTTTTTACGAAAAATATGCTACAGAAATTTTAAAAGGAGATGTCCCACCCAAAAAAAACAATAATTTTACTCAGTGTATGAAATATACGTTTTTTATAAGAAACCGGTTTATAAGAAACCAGTACTCGAAATCCAAAAAAGTTAAGAAACTTCAGTACTGAAATTCCTAAGCGTAAGAAACTGAAAGTTTCAAAACGTACTGTTTATGAAATAAATTTAAAAAATTCTATGGTTAAAAGGTCTTAAATGTATTCACATAAAATTAAACTGTTTAAATTGACTTTATGTGAGCTAAAAGGCAACATGCGCACCGAAAACTTCGTTTTAACCAAACACGTGCTTTGTTTATCGGAAATTCTTAAGAAACTCATAAGAAACTTTGACTACTGAAACTAGGAAAAAGTTTAGAAACTTTGACTACTCGGCCAAAAGTAAGTTTCTTATAAAAAAAACGTGTAAAGCTTATAAGTGCAGAATATTTTTGCGTTATTTTAATTTTTGATATATATCTAAAGGTTCAAGGTTTTGGCAAACTTTTATGTGCTTGCAACAAATCAAAAATGCTGCATGCGCATGAAAAGTTTTACCGTGTGTCGAATGGATTAAGTTATTGCAACAAATTTCAAAACCTTTTACACTTGTATAGATTTCATTTTGATTTTTTTTGCAGCAACAGAACATTTATTGAAACAAATTTTCTTACATCTTTTGTTTTTTTATTTTTATTGCAAGTGCGTGAAAAGAGTTACCATGTCCCCGTTGCTGAGCTGAAATTTGGAAACATTATGAATGACACCTTTTTTAATTTTAGTAACACATTCAGTAGATAAACATAAACATTATATGTATTATTAAGTATTTTTTTAATAAATAAAATAATAAGAAGCTTCATGTTGTTATTTAATTTAATATTTTAAGCTAAATCCAAAGCCCATCATCAGAAATATACAATGTTAATAAATAGTTAGCTTAATACAAGGTTGGCTACATATATACTAAAAAGACTAATAGGGACTAAATACAATTAAGATTAATTGTGATAAAAAATTGGAATATATTCTTTCGGACACATAATTTAATAAGAAATAGAAATATAACAAGCGAATTCATTTTAAGTGTTTTATTACTAATATTTCAACCTCACCCTAGAGGTCATCGACAGAGTTCTCTGGTTCCTGGAACTATGGAGCCGTGAAAGATCTTACAAAACATTCCAAATAAAAATAATACTAAAACATTTTTATCTACAAAGGGTACAAACTGACCAAAAATAAAGTACATCTTTTTAGACCTTAGAGAAAAGAAAATGCTAAAAATAGTGGTATACCAAGTGAACGTTTATGTATTTATAGAACATTCGGTAGCTGTTGTAAATTATGCCGTAAAAGTACCATATGTTCCTAATTTTCAGTCAATAAGCCTTTTTGTACTAAAGTTTTATACCAGAAAAATAACAATTTACCTGTATACAGAAATGCACAAAAAAAAACTTTAAACTCTGATATCTCGGGAAACGTTTAAGATTTTTAAACGCAAAAAAACACATTTTTCAACATTTTTCTTTCTTTAATATGAATCGAAAACTTGTCAGAGCACTTAGGAACCCCTTTTAATATTTTTTGTGACTCACTATAAAAATTTTAAAACCTTACATAGTATTAGAAGTCCATTAAACAAGCTTTTTTTACCTTTCCCAGGAATGCCCGTGATTTATGTTATTGTAATTTTTTTTTAGCAGCGAGACTGACAAATTTTTCTACTAATCCTTGTTACTAATCTATTAATTTATACTTAGCTGAAAGAAACGAAGCACATATTGCTGTACCTACCTCTAGCAGACTATTTAAAGCTGCAAGTTTGCCAATAGGTTAGTTTTGTTAAACGTCACTTCGGGCACGAAATGGTTGTGTTTTTTTGGCTGTACATAATTGGCTTAGTTTTACCAACTCATTACTTTAGGTCTGTTGTTTCAATATGTCTTTTCATATTATTTTTAGTACAGAGTAGAATTTTTGGTGTCATTTGTCCCAGTTTGACACGGTTACTACTTTTTGAGATATCGTTACAAAGTTCAGAGTTTCATAATAGCAAAATAATCTTAAAATATTTGGATCCAATCTTTCATTGCTTATATATGTTTATCGGTAGTAGTTTAAGGGCTCTTTTTTCAGGTATCTTCTTAATAAATTTAGAAGGAATCCCTATAGAAATAGGTTAGAAACTAAGAGTAGTTCGGGAGCAATTAATAAAATTTGGATTTGGTTAATGGGAGATACATCGAAGAGGAGCGGGTGGCAACCCTGACTGCATCGAGGGGGTGGGTCTAATACCGGCAATTTAGCATCTTGAAACACATATGTCCCTGATATGCAATAAGGCTGATATTTTGCACATTTACTGTTGACAAATTGGCGTTTTGTTTTATAAAAAAATGTGATGGCAAAAACACATCAGGGCGATAGTAAAATAACGAAGAAAAAATAGGTTTAATAGGCTACCAAGTAACTAACAAGTGTGATATTTATCTATGGATAGAGCAGTTTTTTCACATGAGTCTAATGGCAGCTAACAAACCTTTATCTTTACTTTCTAGTAGTTAATTTTTTGAAATTTAGGTTTTCTATTTCTAACTTATATAGAAATATAACATCGTTTGGTTCAAAAACTGGGCCAACTTTGCTTGTTGTTCGTTGTTGTCAATTTAAATGATTCTAGGCTATAAAACTACTCTAAAATTTTATTTAAGAGGTTTTTCCAGTATTTTATCGATAAAAATCATGCCGTTTGGGAAAGATATGAAATCATCGGTTTCAATTTTATATTCTGGTCTGTAAAATTGCAAAAACATAATCTAAACTTCTAGTTTTTTGTGAAAACTTTTCTGCTAACCGACGCACATTTGGTAAAAATTCCATTGTGTTTGCAAACAATTTTACTGATTTTTCGTTAAATTAGTATTTTGCAGACCAGAATCTTTGAAGTAAAATAAATTTTGTGGGCAATTGATCTCGCTACACAATATATTTTTCAGTATACTTACGTGATTTTCTTGTCATAAATTGCCAGTTGGACTTGATGCAAGCTTAAACTTAAAATGCGCAATTTTTTAGAAATTTACGTTTAACCTGTTAACCTGTGTAATTTACTGACCAGAAAATAATGTTACATTTTCCGTAAAAATTATACATTTAGAATAGTATACGAATTAATAGAATCATAGGTAATCAGGAAGTTTCATAGTTTTATAAACCATCAAATTAAACGTGAGGTGGATTCTATTATTTCTTCATATTTAAAAGATTTTTTTTTAAATTAATAGTTTTTTTAAAACTGATTTTTGTTTAATTTTAAAACAGAAGCTTCAGTTTGTAAAATATTAAACTTTTACATTAATATATCATTGTCAACAAAAACATAGACACCTATGCGCAGATAAATCTATTTTGTATCAGATCAACATCAACCAAACCTGAATTTTACATATTAATGTCTAGGCACCTTTTGTACTGAAATAGACTATCCAATACAGTTCATTATACATTGAACTTTTCCGGTCTGCAAATTACACCACATTTTCAAATTTGCGTTAACATTTTCATAAAAATATAGAGAAAAATCTGCTTTGTTTAATAAAAATATTTCAGTACCAAATATAACAAAGCTGACATATATCAGTGAACTTACCTTATCATGTATATGTAGTGCAAAAAATTACCCATTACGTTTATATCTAAAAGATTACTATTTTTTTAATATATCGAAAAAAAAGTTTTTGGTACTTTTAGCTTAATTTTGATCAAAGTCGGTATGCAAACAGGACGGTTTTCGCCAAAAATTATATAACTATATAAGTGTTTGTATCGCAACTTTACATACCATTCTCCAAAACTCAATTCTGGTCTGTAAAGTACACATGCGTCACGTGATCATCTTCTCCTTCGGACCGCTGCGCAGAACATTCTTACTCTCACTGTGACACAAACTCGCCTATTTGTTGGGCCGCACAGTCAGGTTTGTGACTGAAAACTGGCGTTTGACTTATTTGCGTAAAAACTATTTTGTTTTCATTCTGTAAAATACACGATTTTCAATATATTTTTGCTGAGATGTCTGTGTAACAAAAACAAACACAAAATATAAACATGGACTAAAATGAGTAAAAAAATATTTATGCATAAGTACACCTCCATAATACCTTTAATCTATGCTTAGATGTGTTTAAACCAACAAGTAAGTGCGTAAATATTTTGTTTGTACAAACGATTTTCACTCGCCTCTGTATATTTGTGTGTTTTTTATGTTTCAATTTCTTCCAACAGAAATTTGCCGTACCATGTTAGGCAATGTTTTGATCCATTCTGGTCTTTTTTCGCGCACGCACGATAAAAACAACAGAGTTGTTGCAGAGCTGAGTTAAAAACGAGGCGTTGGGACACGGTAGGAAAACTCCCACCCAGAAAATTTACACCTGGAAAATTCCCTTTCTTGTAAATTCCTACCCGGAAAATTCCCACCTAAACTTTTAAACAAAAGAAAAAAATAAACTTTGTATCAATGAAAGAAAATATTGAACCAACACCAACCGTGCAAGTTCTACATGCTTATGTCACTGATTTGGATTTGGACAAACTAACACTATGAGGTTTTAATTAAGTTTTTTATGTTATTACGTTTTCACAAACTTTATGGATGTTTTAACCAGTCGTATTCCCATCAAGATAAATTCCCATGTTTGTCTAAAAATGGTTTTGTAACATTGCGATCATTTTGGATCTCTTATATAAAACTCAATACCCCTCACTGGATATTTAGCTACTAAGATTTTTTAAGAAAAAATAAAATAACACACTCATTTTGATATCTGGGTGGGAATTTTCCCAGTGAAAATTTACAGGAGTAAGAGTTTTCCGGGTAGGAAATTTCCGGATGGGAATTTACTGGCGGGAGTTTTCTGGATGGGAATCTTCCGGATCGGAGTTTTCCAGGTGGGAATTTTTCGGATACGATTCATTTTTTTAGGCCTCGATTAATATGTCTGTTTTTCAGGCTTATAAAATATTTGCTTGTACCAAGTAGGGCGTACTTCGTTTGTTTTGTGCAAGGTACTTATACAGGAAGTTCGAGGAATCGGCTCTAGTTAGCGAAATATCGCGTGTTTGCTTGGGTGTATGTCTCGTAGGCTACGATTTTTTATTTATCCACCCTACCGGATAGTTATTTGACACCTATCTTGAAAGTTTTCACTTATTCCAATGTATCATGAAGATTTTATGTGCAAAAACTTATTTTAGCAAAATAAAATTCTTCAATTTACGTACAGCCAAAAAAACACAGCCATTGTTCTTGTATTTTTTTTCCAGAACGTCAAAAGTTTTAAAATCTTTTAACCTTTGTTTTTCCCTAACAAAAATCCTGGTAACTTTTTCAGATAACAATGGCCTATTTGCGCCCATAAATCCATCTCTGCTATATTGTATATATTTAGAATTAGTTGAAACCAACGATGTACCAGACGAAACTAGCAGATTATCTAAAGCTTCAACTTTGCCAACAGGTTGGTATTTTAGTACTAAAATGCTATTAAAATTGCTATATTCGAGTGCAACAATTTTGTTATGTATTCTTTATGCGCGGTTAAAATCTTTCTGACAACCACCCCACTCCCCCCTTCGGGCAGGTGAGGATTTCCCAATCCTGGGGAAAGTTTTACTTGACAAAATCCCCACCCCTGAGGCACACTTTTTGCAAAATCACCACGCCCGGGGACAGTTTTTGGCTTATTTTGTTTGATTTTATCATTTTTAGCACTATTTTAGATAAAAAAACAGTACACAATCCCCACCCTTGCCGGGGGGTTTGGGTTTCAGACAGTAATGAACCGCGCAATATGTTATAATCCGGAATAGTAATATTAAGTTAGTTTATCCTTGGAAGGGCAGACATGATGACGACTGTATGAATGGTTTCAGCCTAAATATAAAAATATATAACAATTGTAATTTTTATACTGGGCCGAAATATTTGTGTCAGAAAAAAATGCATTTTAAAAAGTTCTTGGTGTACGATACTGGGATAAACTAAAGTAAAATTATTTTTTGGCTTTAATCCAAATTAAATTTGAGAACTTCGTGATATTCGTAATTTCTAGCGAGTTTTTGTTTCGGTATCGTCCACGCTAAAACTTACTTTTTATAAAGCAACGATTCGCGTTAACAAGAAAATACTGAAAAACTTTAGTCGTTAAAATTAATTTCTCTCTTCGACAGTTATATACGAAGCCTCAAAAAACGTCTAGAGAAAAACTTTTGTGGTCACTGAAGATGCACCCGCTTTGTGGTTATTTGATTATAACTATTATTTTGAATCTCTTTCTAATGATAAATTTTAACTTGATTTAGGGGCTGTTCACATGGAGGCGGGCTGGTCCGGTAACAGGCTGGGAATTGAAAAAATGATTGTTTAAGAAAATTATCAATCAAATTTCAAATCCCAGCCCGGTTACCAGGCAAGCCCGCCTCCATATGAACAGTCCCTTAATATTATTTGAGTATTTGAATAGCCCATAATAAAAAATAAATTGTAATTTATATGCGCAGTTCAATTTTTTGTGACACTTACCTCTTGCACCACACCACCCTAGGGACAGATTTTGTTTCGAAATCTCCACCCTGGATAATGTTTTATGGCTTTTTGCTTATTTTATGGTTTTTAGCGCTATTTTATGTTTATTTTACACCACCACTAAAAACCTTTTTCTTCTTTGTCGCTATTTTTTTCAGACAATCGTGTTCAAAACTAATTAAACACAACGTAAAATCCCCACTCCCCTAAAATATTTTTGAGAGAGACATGTGACTCTTTAAATTTGCTCGACTTTTACAAATAACAACATTGTCTTGTGGGGTGGGGGAGTTTTAATAAATTTTAAGATAGTATCGTACTGTAGGTGTTTAATTAATTTTTAGACACGTTTGTAGATATTTTTAACAACTTTTATTGCCTAAAATATACATTTTTACACTACTAGCAGTCATGTTTATTTAGTTTACAACAAAATTTTGAAAAAAATTCTCGGGAAATCGACTGTAATGATTTTTTTAATTTTTTGCATGAATTTAGGTAATAACATACTTCAATAAATAACGTTTGCGTTAAAAAAATCTCAGGACTCTCCTACGGGGTGTCAAAAAGACCAAAATGGCCCAAAAATACCCAGAAATCGAGGTTTTATGCTATTTTCTCCAAAACGGTTCTAAGGATCTTGCTAATTTTTTGCATGAAATTGGATAACGACATAATTCAATAGTTAGCGATAGCGGTAGCTATAAAAATTACACTGCTCTCCTACGGGTGCCAAAAAGCCTAGAATGGCGTAAAACTCCAAAAATCAAGGTTTTTGTGCTGATTTCTCTAAATTTGACTCTAAAGACTTTGTTAATTTTTTGCATGAAGTTAGATAATAACATAGTTCAATAGATAACGGTAGCAGTTGCTTTAAAAAAGAAGTCAAAGATATAATCCTACGGGGTGCCAATGAGCCAAAAAATAGTCCCAAAACGCCAATAATCAAGGTATTTTACTATTTCTTTAATAGGATTCTAAGGGTTTTGCTAATTACCGTTATATCACCGTGATCACTTTGTTCATTTAAGTAGTTGGTTATTTCAACATGGGTCCAATTTAGCTCACTTGTTCTACATTGGAATATTATTTTATTTAAGTATGTTTTGGACCCAGTTTTAGAGTTTTGACGTAAAGTTTCTATTCATTGGGCCAAAATGTAACATATACATTTTGTTTTCTAGTTGAAGTTGAGCAGAAATCGCGCACTAAAAATAAGGTACGTTTTTTAGTGTTTCAAACCCACATATACATTGCGAAGGTTCAATGAGAATAAAGTAATACTCGGTTAAAAAAGGTTAAGATAGTTGACTACTGAGCTTCTCTGACCTAAGAAAGTTGCTAATAAAAATTTAAAACCAATTTTCTTTAAAAAATTTAAAATAAACTGTAGGATAAAAGAGATAAAACTTCGATAAAATATAGACACTTTTAACAAATAATAAATAAATAAATAAATAAATAAATAAATAAATAAATAAATAAATAAATAAATAAATAAATAAATAAATAAATAA
>JAUOBW010212878.1:0-13584 GCA_032360285.1 Lepidozona retiporosa | reverse complement strand
ATTAATAAAAACACGTAAACGTATTATTAATTTTCTTTGCAGAGCCGTAATAAAGGTACTTCACTGGCATGGACAGGTTGGATATTTGCAAGTTTCCCATTAGTTTC
This sequence comes from Lepidozona retiporosa, assembly GCA_032360285.1. NCBI lineage: Eukaryota > Metazoa > Mollusca > Polyplacophora > Chitonida > Ischnochitonidae > Lepidozona > Lepidozona retiporosa. The sequence continues at coordinate 13,477 of JAUOBW010212878.1, read as the reverse complement.
ATTCATTGTTTCACCTATGATTGGGAAATTCGTAAGTTGTTTTATTCAATAAATCAAAAATAAAATATGTTTGCAAATTTTATTAAAACCTTTTTTATTAACTTATCATGTTATAATGATTATTATTTATTCATAAAATGCGCTTAATTTCTTATTTAACCCTACCAAGACCGGTTGTACAAAATCAACAAAATATCATTTACATCAACCAAAAAGTTCCTTTTGACCTAAGTCTAGCATTTTTTTGCCCAGAGTGATTATAAATTAAGTTTCAGAAATCAAATGCAGATTTCAAACAATTGTGAAATATATAGAATCCAAACAAATGTAAATAAATTTGGGGTCCGACGGGGAATGTCTAGAATCCAAATTAGAGTGAATAAAGTAGTTTGCCTAACAAGTTTATCAAGTAGATTTGTTACATGATGAACCCGCGATGTACAAAACATTATAAACAACACCAAAAAGATGATAGAATCATAAATTTAAGAAAATTGAAGTATGTAAATTCAGGGGGGGTTAATTCAAATATTATTATTTGGGTATGGAAATATTCCGACCTGGTTTTAAAAACAGTACATATACGTGATGAATCATTTAACGTAGTAACTATGATTTTTATAAATATACTGCCAGATTGTGCGTAACTGTACGGGCGTGATTGATAATGCGCCCGGGTGAAAGCGAGTACCGAGTGGGACAAGCGTGACAGTGAAAAGTGAAAAGTGTGACGGGCGTGTTCAAAGCTAAAATAAAATAAAAAGAAGACAACGCATAATGGTTTCTCTTATGTTTTATTAGCAAGGCATAATGGTTTCTCTTTTATAAACACTATTATAATATAATCGTTCAATATAATCCCGGTAGAAATAATCCCGGTAGATAATAATCTCTTCGATTTTGCATAAATTATGAACTTTATTATGTCATATTTGTAGTTTGATGAAACGTGTTTTTGAAAGAAATAATTTCAATGCCTATACCGTATTGCCTCGAATAAGTTCCCGGATGCTTATTTAATATTTTTGATTTTTAAAGATCTAAATCAATCTACATTTTTTTTGGGGGGGGGTGTCGGAAGGATTTTAACCGCACATTATCTCCCAAAATAACTGCTAACAGTACCAACTTCCATAAATAAAAATCTGATGATTCCTAGACTCGGCTTCGCTGAATAATAATTGAAAATATATTATGAATCAAAAGTCATGATTTTAAATATTACTTTACTACTGAATGTATTTTGACCTTGCAAATATATTGTTTTACTGTATACGTTGAAATCTGGTAGCAATACTATCCAATCAATGAAAATTGATAAATATTAAATTCCAACAATTTTACGTGTAAAATATTATTTTGCTTATATTATTTATTCAAATTTTGCTTATGCAGTTTTGCTTACAGCAATCATTTATTTAATTTTATTTGCGGGTCTAATTGATAATCTTCATCGTGCTCCCGTTTATCAGATTAATCTTACTTTGATTGTATTTCGATTGATTTAAATTCCATTTGATTTGGTAGCTATCAATTATCACACCACCACAAATAGCCAGAAATCTAATTCTCGTCTAAGCCAAGTAATGTTGAGATAATGTCTTAAAGCCTCCAATAAATTGATCAAAGTGTAAGTAAGGAATAGGCTAATGTGACTCTTTAATCGTGGTGGCGTTAATATTAGTGACGTCATATCCCTTTCTTAATGAGATAGGAGCGCTCCAAAAACTATATACCGTATTATATTTATATCTGAATAAGCGACGCAGCACTCATTTAATTTTTCACATTCTAAGGGGGCGCTCAATGAAGAAGGGCGCTGCGACATTTCTGAGGTGACTGGAGAGGGGGCGCTAATCTAAGCAAAGGCGCTCATTTTATTTTTTGACTTGTTTTGGGGGAGGGCGCTCATTTGAGGGGACACTCATTTAAGCCAAAGCGCTATCTCAGATTGATAAGGTATTCCTTTATTTACTTTTCTCTACCTTGTTAATATATAAACCCACTGTTAATGTTCTGAGATATATTACAACAGAATACACTAAAAATTTAATTCTTAAAAAGGACAAAATCGATGCCGGTGTATTAAGGAGAATTCTAAATTGTATTCATAGAATTTATTTTTTAGGTGCCAAGATTGGGTGCCAAACGTTCTATAGTTATTGGCTGTCTTATAGAAGGATCATGCGAAATAATATTCGGGTAAAAATATTATTTTTTGTGTAATTATTTTATTTGAATAATCATTTTCCTTCAATAATAAAAAAAATAATTTCAACCAACCCATATTCCCTGTCGTTTATCCTCCAGCTCTTTTAAACTTTATTAAATTGAATGCAACATTTTACACGATAATTCAGTATCGCACTTAGAAATTATAATTAAAAGCGATATGAAAGGTTAAGTATAAGTTTATTTCTATAGGGACGTTTAATTTGTAATACTGGGCCCAGGGGTAGAAGAGATTTTTGTGCGCGTAGCAATTATTTGGCACCCCGTTCAGATAAAAGGAAATAGTTTAGTGCCACATTCAAAAAAACCATATTACATGCCCTATCCAACATAAAGTTGTTACACCCCCATAAAAGTCTCCTCAGAATTCATCTTTGATAATTGATATTTCAATGAAATGGAAGTTTAAAAAAGTATAAAGTATAACGAATAAAGGGTGATAATTAGGCAAGCATGTTTAAAACCAGACGTAACTACTCGAACAGTTCGATTATTCGAACAATCGAACGTAATAGAACACTAGACGAACCGATTAAAGTTCGATTAGTCGAACAATCGAACACTAATCGAAATTCACAATTAATTTGCATTTTGTTTGTTAACATTAATTTGCATCGAACACTCACTAATTGAGCACTAATAGAACAATACAATTTAAATGTTCTTTTGGTCGTCAATGGAGCGTAATCAAACACTAATCGAACGTGATCGAACAAAATTCGAACGATAATCAAACATCTGGAAAATTTCTGTTTCATTAGCTAGTTAGGTTTTGATAATTGTATTGTAAGTGATGAGCCAGATTTTTGAAATTATTATAAATACATTGATCACATCGTAAAAATAAGGTGTTTGATAAGATTCGTAAATCTACCACTGTGTTTTGAAATAATGGCAAACGGAAGACATCTAATTCGGCTAAACATTATGATGTTAACAAAACAAATATCTATGGTTCAAAAATTATTTTAGTTCCCCATTTAAACAGTTCAAAAATATTACGTACACCATTTAAAGAGGTTTATTAAATTTCGTCCCGGATATTATCTCCTCTTCTCCTCTGTGCCCGGAATTAAAAACGATCCGTCCCTTAAATTCTGTGATACACCACATTTTTAATTGTCTGAGATACGTTTAGAAGACTTTATATTTTTTGATTATAAATGTTGAAATATATATCATTTAGGTTTGGACATTTGATGCCTAACAGTGCATCATTTATTGTGTTTTGTTTGGTTGTCCGATCACTTACTGCTATCGGAAGTGCTTGTACCTTGACGGCTTCTTTAGCTCTCATGAGCGCTGTATTTGATGAGCACCGCTCTTTTGTTTTTGTAAGTTATTTATTTTTAAGTAAAGACTTTCGAGAATGTCGCAATTGGAATGAGCCCCAAAAATTACTATACTATAAAATGGTATAGTTGCTGAAGGTAACATATATACTTTAAATATGAACTAAAGAGATTTAAATTTTTTGAAAAAAACACATTTTTGCAGGCAATGCAATAGCATAAATTACAAGTTATTTTGAAAGTCTAAATATTTATGACAAGAGAAGGGACCATGTTTGTTTCAAAAATATATTTTTGACAATTATTTAAAAAATTTAAGTAACACGTGTCATATATCATTCCAAAATTCCAAAGTCTAAATTAAATATACCACTGTTATTTTTGTTTAAAGATCAAAATTTTCAACTAAATTATTGATTTTCTTTTAAATACACTTATTAGACAAAACTCTGCATAAAAAGCTTCTGAATATATATGGGCGTCTGTGTATGGGGTGCTTTTTGGTACATATCAGTAAATATAAGTATTTTTTTTTCGCGAGGTCTATTACTTTTTCACGAACCATAATTTGAATGTTTGGAACATGGATATTTGTAAAAGTGTCTTCAATAACATAAAAATAGCATATATTTCAACAATAGTCCTCAAAATTCCAATAGCTATATGCGCTAGCCCATAATAAAAACATTAACTGTGATACTTAGACGCTATTTCAAAGGATGTATAGATTCATGAAACTACCATTTGAACACAATTTTCACTTAAGTGGATTAAAACTATCCTTAACAAAGTTATCCTGTTGCATCGCAAATTGCCGATAAACCATCAGTATTTACTGGTGCTTCAAAAAAGAATTGACGGAAAATTAAAATATATCCAAAAAATTCAGGAAAAAAAATAAGTTTAGGCTATATATCCAGTGGAATTACGTTTTAAAATAAGAACCGGTTGGGCTATTATTTTGAGATATAGGTTAGGTGTCCACGGTTCAATAAATAATGTCTGACGTGCTATAGTAAAGATAATAAAACTTTCAGGGATAGTAGAGCAATATATGATCTACCTTTTAAATAATTCTGATGTGCCCAATATGAGAAAACGACGTCATAAAAAATTGCCAATTTCCCTATTACATTTCAAAACATTTTTTAATTATGTTGTTTTATACATAATATCAGATAGAGGGTGTCAATTTATATAATTTCAAAATATATTTTCAAATGGCGGCTATTTGGATCCAAATTTTAAGTTATATAAGACGAAATTTCGTTTTTTTTGCAGTATATAATTACTTATCCGCCATTATTGCTCCACTGGGTCCGAAATCTGCCTAAAAATTGAAATTTTACTCCTGTACCACAAACCAGTTCAAAGCAAAAAATAGTTGGAGTGGATTTATTGGACCCCTTCCTACCAGTTTTTCATTAAATTACCTTGCTTCTATTTATGAAACATTTTCTGGTATATAAACTATTGTTTATAATGATATTACAATATTCGGTCATGTTACTTCTTTCGGTAGCGTTGATTTATTAGGAACAATTGTAATGGGAGACTAATTTATATATTTCATTTTTTCTTAAGGGATTAACAGAAATATTCACTGGTATTGGCTTAATGACTAGTCCAGCTTATGGTGGGGTTCTATACTATGTAAGTTTTAGTTTTATGTTTCTACCAAAGTAAGCTACCGTAAAGTAACAATATCTGATACCGATTTCGCAGATGATTTAGGGTTAATCTCAAATAATCTAGACCAATTCAAATTGGCAGCACCACAAATAGATATGCGCATAATAGAAGCCGATACCGAAATCTGTAATATAATCACCAATATGGCGTTCTGAAAATTAGAACTCAAACAGCTAATAAGATACTGATATTATTAGTCTACGTCTACTACATTAAGTATCTACCTCACGTGATGGAAACATAACTTTGTGGCGAGAACTTGTTAAGGTAATATATTGTGATCGATACATTTGGGATATATACGTTCTTTTAACGAATAATGTCGAGCATCTTTCAGTACCCCGTCTATTCCTATTGGATCAGTACAGGCACTTTGACGATGTTGTGCGTAAACCCGCACTGCTGTTTCTGATCTAGGGTTTAGAATTGCTGTTTTTATATGTTGCGTATTATGAAAGATTGCCAGTCAGGTAACCTGGTAAATCAAGTAACATGTTTATGACTGTTTATTTGTCTTATCAAAAAATTGTTGTCTTAAATATGATTTATTAAATCTGATACACGTCAGTATATGATCTGCTAAAGTAAAATCTGCACCTCAACAGGAGATTATTGGAGCAAAAAACTCCACGTAAATGACTAGTTTATCGTTAGATCCTCAGGAAATGTTTTTAGTGAAGGTCAATTGAGAAAAAATATTGTGTGATCTTGCCGCGAAAGCTCGCATGCGTTCGTTTCTTCAAGCTATATTTTTAGATATATTACTTGTTATAATTTAGTACGGGGGCTTCTCTCTACCTTTCATCGTTACAGGATCAGCAGTCTTGTCTGTGATGTTGTTTGCTGGGTGCATGTTAAAGGGAAGCAAAGCAGCAGGTAATTTATAAATAGTTTTTTAAAGTATAGGTATGCATTTTGAACAAAGTGGATTCATTAGTCACAAAGAAACAAATCTAGGAAACAGTGATTTAATGCAGTTACCATGCATTTTAAAACGAAAGTCTATCTTGTTTCTATATTTTGAAGAGGAAACTTCTTATGTATGAAATGAAATACGACACTGACTCGTTCATAAACAATATATAATGTTTTATAATGGTTATTTAGAAAAAAATATTGGCCGAAGCTTCTTTACTTTTTTATGTATCCATCCATCAAAAGCTTTGGAGTTTCTAAAATTTTATATGCCAAACTTGACCATTCTGTTTTACAGTGGAGAAGATCCGTGACGAAAAAAAAATTGAGATAGACGCAGAAAACTACAATCCTAGAGAAAAAATAAGATTTTTTTTATAAGCAAGTAATTCTTGATTCCAAAAAAGTTACGTTATTCTGGCCGAAATTGAGACGCAACGAGTTAGTTCTAAATGCTATTTATTTCGATAAAACGAACAATAAAAAATATTGCTTCTCATACGACTGTGGATGTATAAAATGCCATTTTGTTTTACATAATATTTCCGCAATTTATCGATTCTAAATTCTAAAGTTCTAAAGACAAAAACCAAATATCTGCAGCTAATGTTTTACGAATGGTGCGTAAAAAGCTTGGTACACGTGGTGTTCACAGGGTTCGATTTTTGCGACATTCGAAATACCCACATATTTTGACCGAAATTTTGAATATATAGTCATTAGAATATTTGTTTGTGAGATATTCAAGATTGAGAATGTTTGAGATAAAAAGAAAAAAAATGAGAAAAAAATCAATGAAATTTATAAACTGGTGGGTTGATATAAAATCGGGGGGGTGGAGAAAAATTCAAAACCTAAGAAGGATTATTCGGCACTCCAGACTATATAAAGTTAAAAGGATTGTTCAATGCAAAAAGTATGAAAACATTCATATTCTTCTACTGATCAAATAAAAAATATAGCATAGACTAATGACCCACCAATCATAGACTAATGACCCACCAATCTTGGTTTCCTTTAACTTTTCAATAATTTGACTTGCCAACAAGCAATATATAATAATATCATAAACTTGTTTAATTCAAGAAATTAACTCTAAAATTTTTGGGAAATGGTAGCAAAGGAGCACGCTATAAAACTAAATCTTCTGTCAATCAATTAAAATACCTAATTATGAATTATGACAAAATAGTTTATTAAAATTATTTTCTAATAAAAATGTGTATAAATATTTTTTATTTATTTTTTGTCAGATAAATTTCCGTACAAAGATAATTGTATGTTATTTATTTTCATTTCATAGATTGCACTATATCCGAAGAAGAAACGAGTAGTGAAGATAATGGTTTGAATATTTGTGACGCACTGGGAAAAATTGGAATATTCTTGGGAGGTATTATACTTTTACTATACTAAATAAAATGAATATTATAATAAATATTATAAAATGTTAGTATGTATTATTACAATAAAGTGCACTAAATAATCATATTTTAATAAACTTTGTATCAATTAATTACTTGAAGAATTGTAGTAGCATGAAACATTATTTAGTTAAAGAATCTTATTTTATGGATATTATAAATCAACATATATATATATATATAAATTTGTAGCTTCTTCCACCGCTCTAACATTGACTATACCTACATTCATTGATTCTACACTCACGCATCGCTTAAGAACAATCACAGATGTAAGTATTATAGTAGCAGTGTTTTTTATTTTTATTTTAGAATGAACTGTCATTTATATTTTCTTGCATATTTTTGCAATTAAAAAACTTGAATATATAATATTTATTATATTCCAAAATATTGACCCTTCGTTTACGTCACCTTCGGGTCAATATTTTTCCGTATTGTCCTAGTAAACAATGATTATTAGGTTAGTCTCTTGCTTTGATAGAGACAAGGATTTTTTTCTCATTTTATGGGAAAGGGACGTTGATTAGCCTACCTTCTATAAACTCTAAATACTTTTATATTTACCCTAAAAACTGATCCATAATTAATCCGTCATACTAAAAAAATAGTGTAAAGATACAATCTAGGTTTATTTTTCCACCAGTACACAGGTGTCCTGAATAGGGTATTAACAGAGATGGTATCAGAAATCACAATAATCCGTATCAAAAGTCAAAATGCTATAATTGTGTATAATTACTATAAAGTAGAAAAATTGTTGAAAAATTGATTTAATCAGCGTTTTAATTTTTAATTTAGCATTTCTATGAGTCCAACAAAAAAAATGATACCAAGTGGTCGCGTGACCAACAAAGCCTTTCTATACTAAAATTTTTCTATCTAAATCTTAGAGAAACGCTGATGTTAGACCCACATCTAAGGGTACTATTTGAAATACTTAAGAATTATTGGTTGGGACTGTCCTCTAAGACTACTTCTTCACGTTAATTTAGTCCCACTCAGTATAAATAGGGTTAACGCGACTATATTGTAATTGTAAATATCTCATATTATATATACAAGCGCTGGGGTTATATAATATCATAATGCCTTATAATAGGTGCCTTGTAACTTCAAGTGTTTATATAGAACACCACAGCATGGATGGAAAATAAATAAATTAAAATAAACCGTTAGAAAACTCTTATAAAATATCCTATAAATGGATTACTTATGAAAAAAAAAACATTTTTTGTACTTCCTAAATACACAAACTTATCAACTACACCAAGCCGTTGTTCTCCATATATATATACATCAGGTTCCCAGTAAGGATTCCCTGGGGTTTGTTGAAACATAACGACAGTCTTTTGGAGATTGGGGTTATACACTTGAGGTTAACAGCATGTATAAGTCAGTGTTTATTTTAGACCTTGCGAAATTGCTTTTTTTGGGGTACCTTGAATAAAATCCACTGTAAAATATTTCTATGAAAGTTTAAATGCTACTTTTAATTGTTCTACATGATCAAAAGATTGAAAATTCCATTTTTTGGTCCCATTTTCTAAGATTATTCCATTACTTAGTAATGACCCCTCAAAGTTAGGAGTATTTCAAGATGAAAAATTACATTGTCGTAATAGAAGAATTATTCCAATGCTTAGAGTTCTCTTTGATCTTGAACCTTGAAATTCAATATGCCGACTGATTTGTATTGGTACTATCAGTTTGAAGCAAAAACCTTCCGAAAAGAGTGTCATAGGATGAATTATTCCAATTTTTTCTCCTAAAATGCGTCATTTTAAATCTGAGCAACAACAAAATGTTTGGAATTTTTCTTTAATAAATATATTATATATGTACCCTTGAACAATGACTTTGGTGATTCAAGCCAATATCTCAAGAGTATTTCAGGATTGAATATTCCAGTTTTAAAAAATACTTTTGGTTTTGGTCCTGATTTCAATGGAATAATCCATCCTTGCTTTGGATTACGAAAATAAACCTTCTAACGATAAGGATTAACTACAGTTTGTAAGAATAATGTCTTTACTGAGTCCTAGAATTAAAAAATCACTATATTGGAGATTTCTGGAATATTTCATCCTAACTTACTCCCAAACCCATTTTGGTCATCGTGAAATACAAAAAGACACCCTTTTTGTAAATTTTGAGACTAAAGAGTTTAAAATTAAGGAATTATATACAAAAACGTGATTTTGGTGATTCCCTGACTTATGACGTCAAAGCATTGCTTATACGATAAAATTGTGTGACGTCATAACACTACTTATATGACAAAATTGTGTGACGTCATAACACTACTTATATGACAAAATTGTGTGACGTCATAACACTACTTACGTGATAATCGTTGTTGATTTTCACCATGATGTCATTGGTGAAGTTTCGAGACTGTTCCTCATCTAAAACACAACAGAAACACACACTTCATCATCGGTACCCAACACCCTTGGTTAAGTTTTAAAATGGGTCACCATAAAAAGGCCGTGGCTTTCGACTCATTATCGAGTACAACCGTTTAATTTATTGATAAAAAAATCGTAGATATCAAGAACATACAATATTTGATGGAGTGGTCAATGTTTGCAAATTTCATGTTTTTCCACTTTTATTGGAAATATGGTTCTGACCGATGAAAGTTATTCTTCTTCTACAAGCCAGTAAAACACATTAACCCTATTCTGTGCGGGCTTTTGAGGTAAGTTAAACGTATGGGAGAGGGGAGGGGGTCTAAAGTTTAACAGATTAATCGAGCACACTCCATTTTTATAAAGGGGAGGGGATGAAACTATCTTAGTTTTTCAAAACACATGGTGCATTTCCATGTTTATGCTCAGCTTTTCAAAACACATGGTGCATTTCCATGTTTATGCACAGCTTTTCAAAAACACATGGCGAAATTCCATGTTTATGCACAGCTTTTCAAAACACATGGCGAAATTCCATGTTTATGCACAGCTTTTCAAAACACATGGCGAAATTCCATGTTTATGCTCAGCTTTTCAAACACACATGGCGAAATTCCATGTTAATGCTCAGCTTTTCAAAACACATGGTGAATTTCCATGTTTATGCTCAGCTTTTTAAAAACATGGTGAAATTCCATGTTTATGCTCAGCATTTCAAAAACACATGGTGAATTTCCATGTTTATGCACAGCTTTTCAAAACACATGGCGAATTTCCATGTTTATGCACAGCTTTTCAAAACACATGGCGAATTTCCATGTTTATGCACAGATTTTCAAAAACATGGCGAAATTCCATGTTTATGCTCAGCTTTTCAAAAACATGGCGAAATTCCATGTTTATGCTCAGTTTTTCAAAAACATGGCGAAATTCCATGTTTATGCTCAGCTTTTCAAAAACATGGTGAATTTCCATGTTTATGCTCAGCTTTTCAAAAACACATGGTGAATTTCCATGTTTATGCACAGCTTTTCAAAACACATGGTGAATTTCCATGTTTATGCACAGCTTTTCAAACACATGGTGCAATTCTATGTTTATGCTCAACTTTTCAAACACATGGTGAAATTCCATGTTTATGCTCAGCTTTTCAAAACACATGGTGAATTTCCATGTTAATGCTCAGCTTTTCAAACACATGGTGAATTTCCATGTTTATGCACAGCTTTTCAAACACATGGTGCAATTCCATGTTTATGCTCAGCTTTTCAAAACACATGGCGAAATTCCATGTTAATGCTCAGCTTTTCAAAACACATGGTGAAATTCCATGTTTATGCTCAGCTTTTTAAACACATGGTGAATTTCCATGTTTATGCTCAGCTTTTCAAAACACATGGTGAAATTCCATGTTTATGCTCAGCTTTTCAAAAACATGGTGCAATTCCATGTTTATGCTCAGCTTTTCAAAAACATGGTGAATTTCCATGTTTATGCTCAGCTTTTCAAAAAAACATGGCGAAATTCCATGTTTATGCACAGCTTTTCAAAACACATGGTGCAATTCCATGTTTATGCTCAGCTTTTCAAAAACATGGTGCAATTCCATGTTAATGCTCAGCTTTTCAAAAACATGGCGAAATTCCATGTTTATGCTCAGCTTTTCAAAAACATGGCGAATTTCCATGTTTATGCTCAGCTTTTCAAAAACATGGCGAAATATCTTACTCACCATCTTCATAATTATTCATGGGCGTCTGTGGGGTGTAAGCTGGTGACATTGGTCCCAACCCAGCACCTGGTGTCAATGGGTTTCCAATAATCGGCGAAGGCGTATGCATGGGCGAGTAAGAAGAGTCTCCACCAAACACATTCGACATGGGTGTCCCTGGAGTGTACGGGGCGGTAAAACCACCATGCGAGGGCGTCTGAGGGCTAGGAGTATGACCAAAGCCCTAAAAGATAAAAATGGAAATTAATGAAAACAATAGATTTCTTGTTGGCTTCTTGAAGCAAAATAACCGGTAGTACATTTCTTATGAATGCACGCACAGAACTTTCCAAATATGCGATAACAATCAATAACAATCAATGTAGATGTAAAAATAAAGACAACAAAACATTAAAGTAAATAATTTAGCATAAGAGAAAGTTTGTTTAGCTGTGCTATTTTTCTGTTAAACAAGTCCTAACAATTTAATGTAAATTTAATTTAATGTCTAAACAAGCACTTAGTGACAAATGGACCCCCGGACCTTATTAGGGAAACAACCAAAAGGCGTAGGAGTCTTTAGCAATGCATATAGAAGAGCTTCCAACAAAAATATCAATAAACAATAATTTTCAGCAGGCAGCCATCTGGGTTAAAAGTTGCCCCCTATGAGCCCCTAACATCAACCAACACAGCTTCACTGGTTCCCCTAGATATTACCTATATCTACACATCTCCAATTAATATAAAAAAATCATAACTCAATCTTAAAACAAAAATAAAATTCTAATATTATAATAGAACAAATTTAAAAAAAAATTATAGTACCCTTTTTGAGAAAATTTAAAAAATGTACTTTTTCGTGTATTTTTTCGATTTTTGGGGGCCTGGTACTTAAAAATGAGAATTTTCGACAGGTGTCCATATGGGTCAAAATAAGCCCCTATGAGCCTCTAACATCATGCAGAATTTAAAAAAAATATATAGATTAAAAATGAGAATTTTCGACAGGTGTTTATCCATATGGGTCAAAATAAGCCCCTATGAGCCTCTAACATCATGCAGAATTTAAAAAAAATATATAGAACCCTTTTTGAGAAAATTGAAAAAATGTATGTTTTCGTGTTTTTTTTTCGATTTTTGGCGGCCTGGTACTCAAAAACGAAAATTTTCTACAGGTGACCATATGGGTTAAAAGAAGCCCTTCATGAGCCTCTAACATCATGCAAAAAAAAATTATATTACCATTTTTGAGAAAATTTAAAAATATAATTTTTTGTGTATTTTTTCGATTTTTGGGGGACTACTGGTACTCAAAAATGAGAATTCTCTACAGGTGACCATATGGGTTAAAAGAAGCCCTTTATGAGCCTCTAACATCATGCAAAATTTTAAAAAAATTATAGCACCATTTTTGAGAAAATTGAAAAAATATACTTTTTCTCATGTATTTTTTGATTTTTGGGGGCCTGGTACTCAAAAACAAGATTTTTCTACAGGTGACCATTTGGGTCAAAAGAAGCTTTCTATGAGCCTCTAACATCATGCAAAATTTTAAAAAAATTTATAGCATAGTTTTCGATAAAATTGAAATAATGTTATTTTCGGTCCCAAAATAGCCATTTTCGGGCCTGTAACTGGGCAACGAGAATTTTTTTGAAAAAAACGTCTGGAGATATTATTAGTTTAAACCATCATGCAAAATTTCACACACGGACGGACGCACATACGGAAGTGAATTTAAAGGTTCCTTTCCAAACTGGGGAACCAAAAACCACACGTGAAATATTTTTTAAA